>CANNZV010000867.1:0-207421 GCA_947561585.1 Caprella mutica | reverse complement strand
GCCCTTCACACTTGCGTTAGAAAAAATGCTGGTGAAAAAAAACGCAATTGTGAAGGGCTCCGTTAAAATCAATTGTAGCTAAACTTTTTGCCTTGAGCATTTTTTTAAAGGCGGCGTTAAGAAATGCAAGTGTCAAGGGAGCATTAGTGTACATGACGTCTAAAATCAAAATTGTCACTACTAATCACTCTATTGTCATTACTATTTATACTAGTACAGTACCTGTCCTGTTGTTCATTATTATAATTAATGTAATGGGTTTAAGATTATATTAAAATGCACACATATGTATACACTAGCGGACAAAAATGTGGGACAATTCAGTTGTTTTACCATTTCTGCAATATTTTCCAATGGATTTAAATAATTTTTACACTCAATGTAGCCACTTATAGTGTTAATGATGATATAAAATTTCAGCTTAATACGTAGGATAGAAAAAAACTTATGGTGGAGTCAATTTTTTTCTCAAAATCACAGTGCCAAAAGTGTGGGACAATGTTAGAAAAATGCTATTTAAAGGCAGTTTAAAGTCAGTTTATCCACATTTCTCACTATGGCAATGAAGAATAAGTCGATTGCACCACTTTGTTTACATTTTGGCCGGTTACATCATAGCAATGGCACCGAAAATGACCGCCGCCATGAAAGACGAATTATACAACTTTATGAAGATAAAAATTCAGTCAGGAAGATAGCCGAGGACTTGCAGCTGTCAAAAGTGTTGTGGGAAGAATAATAAAGGACTACAAGGAGACTGGGAAAGTTTCACCACCGAAGAAGAAGGGTAGACCACGAAACACCACTCATAGAGACGATAGGATCATGAGGAAAATGGCACCGAAGGATAGGTTTCAGACGGCAACAAGTATTTCTCGTGAAATGAGTACCTCCTACGATGTCAATGTTTCTAGTAGAACCGTTTCTAGACGCCTCGGCGAAATTGGCCTCTTTGCTAGGTCACTCTAGAAGAAGCCTTTGATTAGCCTCAAAAACAAGAAAGCTTCGCCGAAGATCATGTACTCTGGACCAACCATCAGAGGCAAAATGTATTTTTTTCCGATGAAAGTAAGTTCAATCTATTTGGATCTGACGGAAAAAATATGTAAGAAGATTTTGTCACGAAAGATTCGATAAAAAGTGCATCAAGAAAACAGTCAAGTTTGGTGGGGGCAGCGTAATGGTGTTCGGCATGATTTCATGGGAAGGGACGACTGATCTCGTCCGTCTAAACACCAGAGTTAATGGAACCGTCTACAAGAACTTGTTACGAGATCATGTCATCCCAATACTTAGACGTTCTGCCTGCGAATCGCCCATTTTCATGCAGGATAACGCCCCTGACACAAAACTAAACACGTGATGGAGTTTCTTCGGGAGCAAAATGTGGCTGTAATCGATTGGCCCCCGCAAAGTCCGGACCTAAATCCAATAGAAAACCTGTGGTCCACTTTGGGAAGAATGTGAGTGCCGGGAATCCAACAACACTGAAGATCTTTGGCTCAAACTCAAAGAAGAGTGGGCGAAAGTGTCACGAGATGATTGTCGCCGTCTCATTCAATCCTGTGGTAGAAGTTGTGCTGCAGTCATCGATAACAAAGGCCTTTTCACTAAATATTAATGTTAGTCTGAATTTTTTTTTTGTCTATATGAAGTTATTCACATTTTTGTTCACATTGTCCCACACTTTTGGCACTGTGATTTTGAGAAAAAAATTGACTCCACCATAAGATTTTTTTCTATCCTACGTATTAAGCTGAAATTTTAATTTATTATTAAAACTATAAGTGGCTACATTGAGTGTAAAAATCATTTTAATCCATTGGAAAATATTGCAGAAATGGTAAAAAAACTGAATTGTTCCACATTTTTGTCCGCTAGTGATATATTAATAATAATATATTCAATTTATCAAAATTATATTTTTTACTCTTTAGAATCAAATCATGAGCACAACCAATAGTTGCTTGTGCTCATGACGGTCGGTTATGAACATTTTGTAGGAACTAATTATACAAATCAGCCTGCTAAACTTTGAAGTATTGTCTTTACTTTTGGATATATGTGTCCAATCGCGTCGTAAGGGTTAAAGCGATGTGAATATTCCAGAAGAATGTATTGAGAAACGATAGAGAATTATTTTATACAAAAAATTGATCAAATAATATCTCGATAACTCGTAGCATAGTTGCATATTATTTACATGGTTTTAAAAGAAATAATGATTTGATATAATAATTTGATTTTAATAGGTAAAATGTACTTATTCCCTAAAGATTGATAATGTTGCTACACACTGAAAGGAGTGGATGTGCTTGTGAGACCCTCCTCATTTTAACAACTCTCTATCTCATGTGCTTCTTGAAACCCTATTTTAAAATGATTTAATAATTACTTACACGACGAATACAGATTATTTCTATGATAATAAAATATATGATTTGATTGCTAACTTTGCTCTGACATCTCACTCATATTGCCATCGTTGTTACGCTATAAGAGATCATTTGGTCGCCAATTGTGACAATTGCCATCCGACTGCAAAATCTGTTCCAATTGTACAAGCAGAAGCCATACATTCAAGGACTGTCCCACACCTAACATCAAGAGTTGCATTAATTGTGATGTGTCGACTCACCAAACATTAGCCTTTAGCTGCCCAAAAAGAAAAGTATTCATCACCAGTAAGAAGAAGACTAATAAAACCAGTCACTCCACCGCAACGAATGTAAGCACCCTATTCACTAATCGAAACTGCTCAGAAATAGTGAAATCAACGCTTACTTTGCAGTCTAACCTAATTATTGCCCATTCAATCCTCAAAATCGCCTAAGAACAAGCAAAGGACTGTTCTGACTCATTTGAGGGTCTACTGAATGCATTATTCGAAGAGAACAATCTATCGTCAATTAAATTAAAATTCATTGTGAAATATGAGAACAGATGATCAGAAGGTAGAGCGCTTGACCTCCAGAAATTATGATGAAACTGAAACTAAATGTTTCGTCAAACTTTTTAACGGCTCTAGGACAACTGCCATGCGGACAACTGCCATGCGAGAACTGCCATGCAATATATTATAATTTTATATTGGGTGAATTTTAATGCGCTTGTAAACTGAGCCTTTCATGGATTGATTTTAATTTGAAGTATATTATTATTTTAACCTGAAAATTTAGTACCATAATGTTAATCGTATAGGTCCAAATTTTGCATGAAGAAGTATAAAAATAAATATTGACGGTAGATTTAGAATTAATATTGGAAGTAAACTAATTTTTTTTTTTTTGTTAAATCATTTTCTTTTACATTTAAACAAGTTAGCTCCTTAAATAATCAAATGATTGACAAAAAAGATTAAAAGTTATATATTCAAAACTTTCTTTTCAATCATTTCAAAATGCAACAAAGTGTAATACAAACACAAGCTTTACAGGTTAAAATTTCCAGTGAGTGTGATTTTGCATCTTATTATTTAAAAAATTTTCACTGGGTTAATTACTATTTAATACTTTATGTTTGTAAATACAACTAACTTTGCCGCTAGATTAGGAATTCTTTGTTTATTTCTTTCTTACAAAGAACACTTTAATTGGTAAATTTGAAATTTGAATTTGTTTTTCTATTGTTTCTTTGTTTCCAGTTTCCGCTGATCAGAGATCCATGCATTACAT
The DNA here is from genome assembly GCA_947561585.1 of Caprella mutica. Taxonomy (NCBI): domain Eukaryota; kingdom Metazoa; phylum Arthropoda; class Malacostraca; order Amphipoda; family Caprellidae; genus Caprella; species Caprella mutica. Next base: position 203,747 of record CANNZV010000867.1, on the reverse strand, counting down.
ATCTAATAAATATTTAAAAAGTATCAAAATATCAGAATAATTGTTACTGAAATATGATACATAATTTTTTATTAAACTAGTAACAAACCAGAATTGTAATAACCCATATATGCCCAGTGTTCCGTGAACGCAACTCTTAATTAATAAGCAGAAATCACACTCGCTGACAATTTTAACCTGTAAAGCAAGGTACTTGTATTCTAATATTCGTATTCTCAAATGTTTGGCAAGGAAGTTTTACATCTATAGATTTTAACCTTTTTGTCAACCATTTGAATATTTAAGGGATTAAAAATGATAGAAAGTGATTGTAACAAATAAATGAATTTAATATTATTGCAATATTATAATCTATGTTTCTTCATTCACAATTTCGGTCTATACAATTTACATTGCTACACTAAATTTTTAGGTTAAAATAATAATATACAATTCACCCAATACAAAATTATAATATATTGCTTGGCAGTTGTCCGCATTGCAATTTTCCGTATGTTAGTTGTCCGCATGGCAGTTTGTCACGTGACAGTTTTCCGTGTTAAATGGTAATCCATTTTCTTCTTGATATCCAAGCAAAATGAAAAAAAATGAAATTTTAAACCTGTACAATTACATTATTGAGAACACATAAATAAAATAATGTAAGAATAGAAGTTGCAGAAAGATTCTTCACACAAATATACAGGTGAAGCTCGTATAACGCCCAGTACATGTACCAGAAAAAAATGTCCTCTATACCGATCAGCGTTCGTTGTAACAATACATTATTTAATTTAGATGGGGATTTATACTTTGTAAGTTTTCTTTAACAGCATTTCAAAGAAACCTTAATGAAGGAAAGCAATTTCAGATTATTATTAAAGAAAATTTTAATGAAAATCTTATAATATTTATATATAACTTACTTCTATAAATGTACAAAATAATAAGGTAGGTATAACTGTAATTGATTTAAAATATAGAATAGTTACACCTGTTATTATTTTCTATAGAACTTTTCTAATTTATTGGGAAAGGGAAACTAGATCAAAATACTTTTAAAAAATTGAAAACTAACTATACATTAAAGTGTAGAATAATAATAATTTTGTAAATTGTAATACCTCCATAATAAATGTTTGACTAGATACTTGGTAGACGGATAAAAAATATGTGAAACAATGTAATTTAAAGAGGTCGCTATAGCGTCTGCACTCCCTTTAGAACGAACAATTTTTGTCCTTTGTACGTTCAAAGATCGTCCGCTGTAAGAGCTTTACCTGTAGTTCAAATTTCCATAGTCTTATTGGTTAAACACACTATTCTACACTCTGCTATTATTACATTCAACAGAGATAAATAATTATTTGAATGAAGCAAACGTTTCATATTTATCAACTATTATACCTGCTCAGCTAAAATAATTTATCAAAATATATTTTGGACTGTCATTTGGACGGAACAGTATTGTTTTAGAAAATAATAAATACATATTATTTTTCCAGTGAAATCCTAGGAAAGAGTTCCTGGTTGGTTTTTGAAATATTGGATTTTGGGAATCTTCCCATTTGACGACTCCCATCAAATTTTATTTTTAAATTTATTTTTGTCCGTAGAATCCGAAAATCATAACCATTTTTGTAGAAACTAATATTTTTGAGATATGAGGGTTTAAAGTTATTTATTTCTTATGTATTACTGAAGGATTGAGAAATGGGACATTTTGATTTTCTGAACCAATTGCTTCTAACAACCTCATCTGGATTATAATTTTGATATTTTTGATAGTTACAATGAAATAATCACAAAAAATTGTCACCGTTTTCTATGTCTACGAATGGTACTTATTCCGAGACATGACTCGAAATAAGTTCCACTTTTATTAAAGTGAGGTGTACTTAAAGCGAGGCCTGCCTGTACTTCGCACTTCATGATCGATTAATGACCTGGCAAATAGGCTATGGGGGGGGGGGGGTTTGGTGCAATACAACAAACTAGCGGATAAAACAAAATACATTACAGTTTCATGTGAAAAATTTATGATGTTTGAGTACCTAATTTCAATGAAAACACGAGTTTTTTCAAAAGTTCTCAATCCTTCAGTAATACACAGGAAATAGATAACTTTAAACCCTCAAAAGTATTTGTTTCTACAAAAATATGTTGTAATTTTCGGATTCTATGGACAAAAATAGATATAAAAAATAATTTAAATTAAATTTGGTAGGGGTCGTCAATAAGACAGTTTAGTCACCATTTAATTATTGATAAACAAATAGAATTATCGAATTCCGTTACCGCTTCACTTCTAAAGAGAAAACGGTGTGGGTGTTGTTACTATTACATACAGTACTACTAAAGTAAGTTTAATGCTAGATCAGCTAGACCAACCCAATCTGGAATGATATTCTGGTCTACTACAAGGTTTACTGTAGTCACTTTGGCTTTGTGATAAATAAAATTCAGCAAGTAGTATATCTTGAACAACAATACAATATTTTTCATATCCCTGTTCATATGAAAATAGGGATTAGAAACAAAATATTAATATGATTGTTGTTTTTGTCTTACTGAAATGAGCACTTTCTTGTTAGTCGGTATATCTACGTTAATAACAGTTTACGTCTGTTCTACTTTTAATTTCTTACCCCTCTTCAAAATGTCCAGACGCTGGAGTGCGACCATCAGAACAACATCCAAACTCCGAATTGGAACAACCAAAGCCTGAAAAGTACGATTCAATCAGACCATAATTCAAAATTGTCAGTAAGTTACATTGGATTTATTTACCTTCCATATGCAGTACGTACGTGACTTTGTGTAAAACTCCGTATTTCTCGATCCAATTACTCCAGAAGAGGTAGCCAGCTATATTAGTAGGTTGGAGTGCACTAAACTAGTTAAACACATTATCCGTTTTCCCATCAGTTCTATCTCTTTCAAATGTGCCACGAAAATGTTCCAACCTCTTTGAAATGTCCTACGAAAATTTCTTCAACCTTACTCAGAGGTAATTACCGACCTATCTTATATCTTACTTGTTTTAGTAAAATATTTGAACGGGTCATCTACAGTCAGAAAATAGGGTATCCGTAATGATTTTTGATAGCATACTAATTTCTCGTTTGCTAATATCAACCTTACTAAATTTAATGATTGTAGATATTATACAGGGTGGCGCAAAAAAAGGAAACTCTTTTTAAATTGGTTTATTTTAAAAACTTTTAAAGTTAAAAAATTTCTAGAAATACAGTTTTGTACGTTTAGTTTTTTTGCATCTTTCATGAAAATCTGTTAAACTTACGACTAAAATTAAACATGGTGAACTTTTCTACATCTTCCGTTAAATTTTCATAAAGAGTTTTTTTGTGAATGTTATAACGATTTTATTGATGGGTGGTGAAAATGGCTTTGCACAAATGGTCAGAAAACAGACAATGAAGTAAGTTTAAACATAAAAAATATCTTTACTAGAAAACAACTCCATAAATAAAATAGATTTAAAAATAGGTTTTAAAACATTAAAAAAATTGTTCCTTTTTTAAATTTTTGACAATTTGGAGAAATGTGTTTAAGTACAAAAAGGAAGGCACAATTTAAATTTTAACGATGGTCGTACAGGTCACCCTACAAAATGAAAATCAGAGTGATTATTTTAATTTCCACAGTGATAAAGTCGTTCAAAGTTAAAATCAGGATGGATATTCTGTTAAGCATAATGTTCTGATTAATTACCTTTTTGTTCATATAAAATACAGCTTCGTCCCCAATGATAATATCTTCCACAAAACGAACATGTCTTTGCAAGAACTAGTTGACAAATTATGTTTCAAGAAGTTAATGTCTGACTTTTATTTTTAGGAGGTGGGGGGAGGGGGGCACTGTAGGTCATGTCTTGATTCGATTGATTGATGATTTTGAGATATATTGTTCATTTCTCCTAAAAAACATTTCTATTTTCTGAAAGGAATTACTAAACAAAATTGATTTTGTCTTCAGATCGTACTGTCTTCTTGCGACCTGAACGACCCTTGTTAAAATTTAAAGTTGGGCCTTCCTTTTTCTACTTAATAACATTTCTCCATATTGTCAATAATTTATAAAATAAATTGTTATTTGAATGCTTTTAAAACCTGACAATAAATCTATTTTATTTGTTGTTGTTGTTGTTGTTGTTGTTGTCTAATAAAGTTATTTTTATGTTTGAACTTACTTACTATCCGTTTTCTGACCATTTGCGCAAAGACATTTTCACAACCCATCAATAAAATCGTTATAACATTCACAAAAATCATTCAATCTTTATGAAAATTTAACTGTGAATGGAAAAAAGTTCAGCAAACAAAATGATATTTAACATAAAACTGTATCTTCAGTAGTTATTGAAATATACTAATTTAAAGTTGGGTTTCGTTTTTTGGGACACCCTGTATAGTTAGTCTGCGTACACGATGTCAAATTTGTATGATTTGAAAGTAATAGAAAATTAGAAAGCTGTGATCTGAGATATTTTCATCATGCGAATACTTTAAAAGTACATTCTTCTTTGCATAAATTATGAAGAATTTCTATTCTGAAGATATTCTCCTTAAGCGAACCGATAATATTTAAGCTGCGCTTGAGCACTTTTTTGACTTACGCAAAACTATCGATACGGTGAACCATCGCATTTTGCTAGACAAAATGTTTTTTTTTTTCATGAAACAATTTATTCAAGAACACAGAGTAATGGTAAAGAGTAAGTAATCACTATATCCAAAAAATATCTTACAAAACTACTACTGTATTTGCATAAGTTGGCTTATTTTATATAAAACCTGTATAAAATTAAAACAAAGGTAATTCAAAGTATTACCTTTCAGTGCAAATAAAAATACCAAATATGTTCAGTGCAGGAAAAATTATTATACAATGGTCACAGTTCAGTAAATAACTATACAAGTACAGAACATATACCGAAAAAGAAATACAGTCGCAAAGTGAACTTATTAATTACGAATAGAACACTTCAGTATGGTGTACGGACAACTGCCATGCGACAAACTGCCATGCGGACAACTGCCTTACGGAAAATTGCAATGCCGACAACTGCCAAGCAATATATTATAATTTTGTATTGGGTGAATTGTAATGCGCTTGTAAGCTGATCCTATCATGGAATTGAATTTAATGTGAAGTATATTATTATTTTAACCTAAAAATTTAGTGCAGCAATGTAAATTGTATAGTCCGAAATTGTGAATGAAGAAACATAGAAAATAATATTGCAATAAAATTAAATTCATTTATTTGTTACAATCACTTTCTTTCATTTTTAATCCCTTAAATAATCAAATGGTTGACAAAAAGGTTAAAATCTAAAGATGTAAAACTTCCTTGCCAAACATTTGAGAATACGAAGATTAGAATACAAGTACCTTGCTTTACAGGTTAAAATTGTCAGCGAGTGTGATTTCTGCTTATTAATTAAGAGTTGCGTACACTGAGCACTGGGCATATATGGGTTATTACAATTCTGGTTTGTTACTAGTTTAATAAAAAATTATGTATCATATTTCAGTAACAATTATTCTGATACTTTGATACTTTTTAAATATTTATTAGATATGTAATGCATGGATCTCTGATCAGCGGAAACTGGAAACAAAAAAACAATAGAAAAACAAATTCAAATTTCAAAGTTACCAATTAAAGTGTTCTTTGTAAGAAAAAAATAAACAAAGAATCCCTAATCTAGCGGCAAAGTTAGTTGTTTTTACAAACATAAAATATTAAATATTAATTAACCCAGTGAAAAATTATTAAATAATAAGATGCAAAATCACACTCACTGGAAATTTTAACCTGTAAAGCTTGTGTTTGTATTATTCTTTGTTGCATTTTGAAATGATTGAAAAGAAAGTTTTGAATATATAAATTTTAATCTTTTTTGTCAATCATTTGATTATTTAAGGAGCTAACTTGTTTAAATGTAAAAGAAAATGATTTAACAAAAAAAAATTAGTTTACTTCCAATATTAATTCTAAATCTACCGTCAATATTTATTTTTATACTTCTTCATGCAAAATTTGGAACTATACGATTAACATTATGGTACTAAATTTTCAGGTTAAAATATTAATATACTTCAAATTAAAATCAATCCATGAAAGGCTCAGTTTACAAGCGCATTAAAATTCACCCAATATAAAATTATAATATATTGCATGGCAGTTTGTCTCATGGCAGTTGCCCGCATGACAGTTTGTCTCATGACAGTTGTCCGATATGGCAGTTGTCCGCAAGGCAGTTGTCCTAGAGCCCTTCACTACATAGAGACAGCTACACACCAGAATCAGGGAAGACACCAATCAATTACAAAAAAAATTAATAACTATTATTCGCCAAATACTGAATAAGGTAATGTTTAAAGCGCAATAGTGAGTAAGCAGACTATATAAATTCAGACAAGAGATTTCCATTTGTTGAACCTACGAAAGATTTGAAGCTTGGATTTTGATAAGAAGTTTATTAGCTGCCACCCGAGTTTCAGCATTACGTAGTTCGTTACCACTAGTACTTCATTGTTCGTTACCACTAGTACTTCATTGTTCGTTACTGATCAATGGACCAACATCAAAATATAAAGATTTAGAGGAATAGCCCAATCTCATGTTTGAAAATATCAAATTGAGCCGACCAATAGCGTTTGTTGTGGAGTGTGACGTCACTGGCGGGAAAATCTTTTTCAGTTCTCTATGAAAAATGGTGAGTTGATACGTTACAAAGATACAAAATAAGGACATGTAGCGTGCGTGACATTATCTAAAAATGAAAATGTGATACGTTGAAAAGATGTTGCAACTACATTTCTTCTGCCAAAATTGAAGTTAATCTGTTTCTCTTCAAAACTCGTAACAATTAGAGATAAATATAACTGAAAATAACAATTTAATTCATGCGCAGATTATGAATAGATGTCTATTTTCCTTTGAATTTATAGAACTCATCAGAGCTATATGGTTCTAGGGGTGTACTGACATCTGCCATTCGGACAACTGCCATTTCGAACAACTGCCATTCGGACAACTGCCATGCGACAAACTGCCATTCAGACAACTTACCATGCTATATACCATAATTTTGGTATCAAGTGTAATTTATAAGGACCCCAAATTTTCAAACTATACCCCAAGTGTAGTTTAAGGACGACCGCAGTGTTAACCCAAGTGTAGTTTAAGGACTCCAGATTGAGCTGGCGTCCTTAAACTTCACTTGATCCAAATTTTGTATTAGAGGATTTGTAATGCGCTTGTAAACTTAAACTTTCATGAATTGAATTTAATATGAAGTATATTATTATTTTAACCTAACAATTTAGTTTAACAATGTTAATCGTATAGTCCAAAATTGTGAATAAAGAAGTATAGAATTTAATACTGAATTAATTTTTTTTTCAACCATTTTCTTTCACATTCAACCTCTTGAATAATTAAATGGTTGACAAAAAAGTTAAAATCTATAGATGGAAAACTTTCTTTTTAAATATTCCAAAATATAAATAATACTACAAACGCAAGCTATACATGTTACAATTTTCTGTGATTGTGGTTTTGCAACTTATTATTTAATTAAGAGTTGCTTTCACGCAATACTGGGCACATATGGGTTAATTACAATTTTTGTTTGTTACTAGTTTGAAAAAATTAATAAATATAACATATTTTAGTAAACAATTATTCTGATTTTTTAAGTATTCCTTGTAAGAAAATATTTAACATTGAAATAAGATAATTACTACTTAAGTTTCTAATCCTGAATTTAGCAACAAAGTTAGTTCTTTGCTCACAAAAAATATTAAACATTAATTAACCTAGTAAAAAATTATTAAATAATGAGATGCATAATAACACTCACTGGAAATTTTAACCTGTACAGTGTACAGTTTGTGTTTGCATATTCTTTGTATTTTGAAATGAATGTTTTGCATCAATACAGTTTAACCTCTGTGTCAACCATTTTATTATTATTAAAAAAAGCTAGAGCGAACTTTACAGGGAAAGAGCAAGCCCCACAAGTCACACAGACCCCCGCTGTGATTCGCCAGCTGGCTAAAAGAAAGAGAAGAAGAAGAAAAAAAAAGATAGCCAAGGTCAAGCTATATTAATAATCTTCTATAGTTAATACGCTGAATTTGTATATTTATTTAATCTTTCAATTTCTATAATTTGATAATCATTTAATCTGGCATAATCTTTTTAATCTTATACACTGTTCATTATAGGAGAAGGAAATGCTATTTAAATTTATGACCATGTTTTTCTCACTAGGAGCTCGAATATAATTATAAACGAATAGCTTTGATATAAGCCGCTAATATAACTCGAACATAACTTTATAACTTGTAACCCAGAGCTATAACTTGTAACTCAGAATATAACTTTATAATTTGTAACTCAAGTTATATAACTTTGAAATATGGAGCATTACGGAGTTCTTTTCCTATAGATAGGATTGAAATTAATACTAAATTAATTTAAAAGGAATTAATTAAATATTTCAATTAGAATTATTAGTTAGGAACTTGTAACATTTCTGATCATGTATTAGGTTAACACAGGACTCTGAAATAGTATGGTTTGATTGGGATATTTATTAGAAAATCAGGTTTCAGTTAAGAACCATCGATGTAAAACTATTCGATTAATATGTTATTCGTATAGAAAGCCATTACCATGCATTCGAATAATGCATTGTGTGTTATTTCTATCCGCAGTGAGTAGAAAAACGTCTTTGAAAAGTACTATCAGTACCTTAACAGAAGTTTATTCACTCACTGGAAGGTTGAACTCTCCAGTCCATCCTTTAAATACCGTTGACACCTAAGTAACGTGTTCATAGTTCGCGATAGTCTCCTGAAGACTGGTTGGTCGGACCAAATCCGGTCGGACTTGTCCGCCGACGGGTTTCCGTGAGTTGGCTACTCAAAACCCTTGTTTATTTAAACCCTTAGTTTACTCAACATCTAGTTTATTTAAAACTTGTGTTGTGTTTATTTTAAAGACTTGTGAACTTTGTATTATTTCAACTTAAATCTGATTACAATCATTTAGAACTTCCTTGTGTTTAATTTAATTCCTAAAAACTTTTACCATTCAGTCATTTGTCAGTTTATAGAATTCCACTAATATTACCCCTCAAGGTAGCACAATAATTATAAAAGAACTCGGAGACTTAAATTACTCTATGGGCTAAGCTAATTAATATTAAGCCTCACCTACCTAGAAAATAGGTGATAATTAACTATCAGTCCCATATAAATAAGGGCAATTTAATAAGCAAAAAGGAATTTGTTGATCTCAGATTTATAAGCTCCAACATTACCACCGGCAAACATATCATCGTTCAATGAGTTCCAAAGAAGCACAGAAGCTGGAACAAAAAATATAGAGAACCGTTTAGTTCTGCATCGAATACCTAATCTCAAAAGTACGAGCTTTTGAGATTAGTATTGCGCTGAGCAACATAAGGAGCAGGCAGATAAGGACAGATTGGATGCTCAGGTCTATCAACAATCTTGAAGAGCATTGACAAAGTCGCTAGATCACGCCGGTGCCACAAGTCACATGAGATTCCACCATCCATCATAAATGAAGCTTGATTTACAACACTGTCAAGTAGATGTAGATGACAATCTGCTGCAGATCTCCAGACAGGGGAACAATATTCTAAAACTGGCAACACAAAACTTCTAAAGCATTGGACAATAAGATCCTTATCTCCAAAAATTCTCCACGCCTGTCTCAAAATCCCTATCTTCTGGGAAGAAGATGCTGCAACTCTCCGCAAATGTCCTTCGAATGTTAGCTTGTTATCAAAGGACACACCTAAGATAGTAACATCACTAACATCCTCAATAACACTATTACATATGTGCAACACAGGGAATACAGGTTGGATAGTGCGACTTCTAGAAAAAAACAATAGATTTCGTTTTATTAGGATTCAACACCATACCATTATCCATGCACCATTTGTTTATGCGGTCTACATCACAACACAGTGACTCAGATACCATAACCCTGTCAGAAGGCTTTTTACAAACCGATATCAATGTTGAGTCAACAAATTATTTGTCAATGCCAACAAATCTGCCGTATATAGTATGAAGAGCAAAGGGCCCAGAACACTACCCTGAGGCACACCGGAAACAACATCAGCAAATTCACCACAACAACCATCAACCGAGACACACTGTCGTCTATCAGACAGGAATTGCCGAATAACCGCCAAAACCGAACCGCCACCTCCCATCAACTGGAGCTTATACAAAATAGCAGCATGATTAACTCCGTCAAATGCCGCACTAAAGTCAATTTGCACAACTCTTGCCTGAGCCCCAGCTTACAATGCAGATTGAATAACATGTGAAATATGGAGAAGAGCATCACATGTGCCTAGACCCTTCCTAAAACCAAAAGAGTGGGGGGGGCAAAATATGTTTTCTATCCAGAAACCTACCAAGTATCAATGCTATAAGCTTCTCATACGTCTTGGAGAGTACAGACGATAGAACAATCACTTACCGTTGACTACCTTATTTCCTGAGAGGGGAAAAAGGAGTAGCAGAAGTACAGGTAAGTTAAACATGACACTAGTATAAACTACTCCTAAGCACTGTTATTGAGGTAGATGTAGTTAGACAAGTGGGTACCCATTCAAAATACTCGATGACGTTTACGATAAGACTGGTTTGATAAGATAGTAATTATTATATGTAGTAATATACTTTATGAAAAGTGGGATACACAGATAATGAATAATTTGGTAACTTTTTACATTTTCTTTACCTCATTGCAATTTTGAAGTAATTATTGATTAAAAAATGGAACAGTTATTTATTTTAATGAAACTTATGATACAATTTATTATTAAGTTGGCCGTCGAAAACTTTTAAATAAAGTAAACACATAAATATATCTATTAATGACCATTGGCGGAAAATAAATAATTGGGTAATACCTTCTTTCGGTAGCTATATACTATACCCACTCTATATTTTCTGAATATTCTAATGTACATACATCATCAATATTCAACATTAGAAAATATAGTTAACTTATCCCATTTTTCATTACATGTTATACTAAAATTAGATACATATAAAAAGTTAGCAATTTGTATAGAGTTATGTAGCGTATTACATAAGATAGCCATATAAATAATTGTAACTTACGGTAAACAGAATATATACAATTATTCAAATAATCACATATGACATAAGTGACATAAAAAATATCGTTTCATTGGTTCAGCAATTGAAATAGAGCAAATAAAGCAAATATTTAGCTAGCGTTCCATTAATTTGAATCATTAATTATTGTTTGATTAAATTTGTGCCTTAGAATAATATAATTTATTTCGAATATATATTTATATTTCCACGGCTAATAATCATTGAATGATATAATTATTTGTTATATTTTAACTTTCAAGACAACTTGAAGATGAGTCATATATTTCAATCTAAATAATCTAATTACAACTATTACAATATATTATTTAATAATATCATTTAACGATAAATGCAAATAAATAGATATCCTCACAATTAATATACTTTCAATCGTGCAAAGTAGGTCTTAAATTTTCTGATAAAAGTAATAATCATTATTTAAACTATTTTTTTCCTCATATCTCGAAATTATTAACATATATTTTTCTCTAGTCGATTAATGTTATTTTTATAAAATTAAATCCGTACATTATCTTTTACTATCTTTACCAATTTGAAATAAATTTATATCTACTTCATAAAAAAGATCAGTATCGTTCTGTAGGACATAGGATGGAGGTTTTCAGAAAATGTCAGCCCATTCTGTTGGATAGGCTATGAATCTATCCTTCAAAGAATGTTGATTTAATTCAAATCTAGTACATTATAAATCAATTGTTAATAATTTAAAAACAGTTTGAATTGCAGAAAATCCTACTTACACGATAAATTCGACACCACTTCCTAAAAAGAATGTTAAGTCTAGGACTAACTTTTCCTGCGTAATGTTGCTCCAAATCAAGTTTAAATATTGAAATATTATCACATAATTTTATAATAACAATTTATTTTTCAATTTTCATATTATTTTAGTGATAATAATTATTATTGTGATTTCCCTTCTTTCGTTCCTCCCATTATGTAAATACATAATAATTAAACAGCATTTTTTAAACATTGATTCCAATATTTCCTGTGAATTTAAGTGACAATAATAAAGTAAACATAATTTAAAATATGAAGATTACAAAACATCTATCGATTAATGCACAGATAAATTATATACAGCTTTGGAATTAAAGATTTCATTTCAACTTCGATATGAATTCCTTAAACATTTTAAGATTATGAAAGTATAATTCTTAATATTAATTTACACTTATTTAGCGCACAGATGCATTGGAAAGTACCGAAATGATAGACGGGAAAACAGTTACTGAAATAATCCAGAAACTGCAACCAAAATACTGGGGCTTGAAAGATAAGACTGTCACCATTTTCATATCAGGAGATATTAATTACATATTAGATATTAATTACATTCAAAAAGAATTCCAAATTATCAACAATGATATATTAAAAGAAAATATAATTTATTAATAATTCTATTTATTATTCCACAAATGGAGACTGAACGTGAATGCTCTATTTAAATTAACAATATTTTACAATTAGAGATTTTTAATATGAAAATTATTTTACCAATATCTAACTGTAAACTATTCAATAGAAATATTTCTGTAAAATAGAGAACTAATAGAATAAATTAGTCCATTATTATTTTTATCTTATTAGTTTGTAGTTGAAATAGTTTTTATTGATGTATAATAAATAAAAAATAAATTATTATTTTACAAATAATTCTTCTAGTTCTTAAATGTCAAAATATTTTATTTTTTACACAAAAATAAATTGAAGAAAATCCAATTTATTCAGGAGAAAAAATAGATAAAAAATTTGAATTCTGTGAAGAAGGCAAAACAGTTGCAGTAAGAGAAAGCAGAGGGCCAAGTTTGTACAGTATATGTCCAAAAGAACGGAACACCTGCAACTGCTCAGAATTGACCTCACATCGATGCTGAGAGAACATCGGTATGGGTCTAGGAAAATTGATCGAAAGCAATTGATCGAATGGAAAATAGGTCAATTATTATATATTATATGAATTATTATTATTATATACTACTACAATACCTGTTGTTCAATCAGTGAGAGACTGAGAGTACAATTAATATAATGATTCAAATGCACACATATGTATACAATATATATAATTTATCGAAAATTATATTTTTTACTCTTTAGAATCAAAACTCTTATATTTCCAATTAATAAGGCCCTCTTCACACTTGCGTTTCTCAACGCCGCGTTAGAAAAAATGCTGCATTTTTTCTAACGCAAGTGTGAAGGGCTCCGTTAAAATCAAATACAGCTAAACTTTTTGCCATGAGCCTTTTTTCTAACGCGGCGTTGAGAAACGCAAGTGTGAAGGGGGCCTAATTCTAGTGTGACCCCCGTTGTCATGATACTGCAGCCAATTATTAGTTTTCCTTTTCTATTTGATTTTTGTTTCTTTGATTTTTCTCTTATTTACACCAACTTTATGAGGTGCTGTTGATAGAATGACTGTTTAACCCATTTTGTGACACACGGACAGAAGGACGGACAGACGGACGCGGGTCTTATTATAAGTATAGATAGATAAATCATGGTAACAAGATCTAATAGCTGTAATATATTGCAAGTAAGTTTCTCTGATAATCCATTGTTTCAGTTATCGTCAATTAGTGTAAATCGATTCATTATCATTTTCGATCAATTTTGGCTCGATCAATTTTCCTTTCGATCAATTTACCATTCGATCAATTACTTTCGATAATTTTTTCGAATCCCCATCGATATCATATAATAGATAGAAAAAACAAGTAATTTGCAAAAAGTGCTCCTATACTAATTTTCTTTATAAATTTATTACGAAATATGAAGAACATTATAATACAAGATTACTAATTTCTTCAAGTGGAGTAAAGCTAGGTTATTACTTTGTAATTGGTTACACGAGAATTCTGCCGGTGGCTCTTCGATCAGTCAGATCCCGAAGCATTTGTGTTGAAAGTTATCTGAACCGATAAATTTTTTTTTTGCTTGAATCAAGCACAGGAAGAATGATGGTACTTGGTCTCTTACTAGTCCCAATGAGATTGTCGAAATCATGAGAAGGTTATGTTTTTTGTTGCAATTGTTCCTGTTGAACAAGTTTGGAGGCAGAGTCATGAGCCGTGGGACACAGATTGCGTGACCAGCGCATTCTCCAGATATGAATCCTTTGGATTTTTATTATATGTATTTCTTGTTATTAATCATTAAAAATCCACTATTCCTGAACATTTTTGTGTATTATTTTTCTTTTCTTTTCGTCAGTATAACTATGAATGAAAGCCACTGAAAAATATCAAAAATGACATTTTTCTATCAATCAATTACTTGAAGTTTGAATTTGTGTTTAAGTAACGAAGCAATGGCTGAAAAACATCAAATGGTGAAGTATAATTGAATGAAGTGAATCTATCAACTAGTACTCTGTTCATCGGTCATTAAAATTATTCTGCAAAATAGGAAAACTACTCTACCTGTGTCAGGATTAATTATTAAATTGAAATAGTGAGAAGTCAGAAGATATTATCCATTACAACTAAATATCTATTAACAGTGATCATCAGTATGATTTCAAACCAATTGCTGGAGGACTTATCATAATATTTCTTGTGTAAAATTTTATAAAAGAATAAAAGAAATTATTTAGAATAGATTATAAATATGCACTTTCAATATGTATAATTGTATATACATATATAGTATAAACTAAGTAAGTGGTGTAAACTTCCTCCTTTTGTGATATCATTTTCTTCAAAATGACTCCGATAAAAATATGCAACAGCGCTTTTTTAGTTCAATAGAATATCTGAAAGAGTTTCTGAAGTTGTGAGCTGTGAAGTCTCCTTCAGACTTTTTAGATCTATTACTGTGAACTTCACACCTATTTTCTACAATTTAAAGGGAAATGTATTTAATTATCATGTAGGTAATTCATTAATGGCATTATGCGTGACGATATTAAACTCGGTTCAATTAAAAAAAGTTATAAATCAACAAAGTTGCGCATGATTGGAGGGTTTTCTTTATGCTTTCTTTCTTATTTTTTTGTTATTTGTAATATTTATATTAAATATTTTCACTAATTTAGTTTTTTCTTTCACATGGTAACGTTGTTATTAAATAGCGCCGAGTGGCTATTTGAAAGACGAGACGAAATTGAGTTTCTTCTACGCAGCCCCTGCGTGATGTCATAGACATAGACTATAGAGCAGCGGCACTATAAGTCTGGAATTGGATAGTTTTGATAGTAACAGTTTTGTGTTTAATTACTTAAATGAATCACTATGTTTAATTTCATATTTTTGCGGTTATGAATTAATTGTATTCTAAATTTTTTTGGTTAGTTTAACTTTTGACATAACAGAGGAAGTATGACTCTTCGTCTATGTCTATTTTTATAATTTCTTTAAACTACTATTTAAACTATATATCTTTGGGGTAACCAATTTTTTGTCACAATCCCATTCACTGTATTCTCTCTGGCGACTCCCAATTATGATGATTTGACATCTATCAAAAAACAACGCTCCTGTCGCTAACTATTGCAACCAATTGCTACGTATTACAATTATATGATTAAAAAAAATTTTTAATTCAGTAAAAACATTCCCAAATTCAGTTTAATAATTTTCGAGTAATATTAATCTATTTATTTATTTTAGATTTTATTTTTCATTTCTTAGTAGTAATTATACTTAATACCTATTGTTATACATTAATTTATTTTAATACATTTGTAGTTTTAAAATTCCACCTTTAAACATTTTAAATTAATAATTAGTTTGATAAAATATCCCAAGTACACGCGCTAAATTATCATTTTATCTCAGGGGTCCACATCTAAAATCGTTTTATATGCAGAGGTCCCTGAAGAAAACGCTATAGGGAACCGCTGCTATAGAGGAAGGTATCGTGTATTAGTTGTCACTCGTATTGCAAATTCATGTTAAAAGTATCTTATCATAGCTTCTTTTTACTTATTTAGATAATATTAAACAATCAGAAAATGGTAAATAAGATTTGATAAACATGAATATTAATGAATAAACATTAATTGATTGAATTATTTTCTCTTGCTTCAAAATTAGTGTTCTCTATAATAAATAATCTCAGGGAATTAAGAACACCATGATCAAAATATTTTACATGTCATATATTAATATATATCACAAAGGTATAACTTGAGAGGTCCTTTTCCTCAAAATAGCATTGCAAAAACTCCTTTTCTGGCTCCCGTGACGTCACAAAATACTCCCACATGGATGTGAGGGTTAGGGTCTTGCGGGCGAGCATACCTTGTTTTGTTATTATACCATGAACTGTCAGATCTCGAGATAGATCGGATGCGTCTAATTGACACGGAGTTTTCTTTCGATCTGAGCTTTTGCGATTGATTTTAAGATAAATATGATCGCGTAAACCAAACTTTATAGAGTTATTATACCATGGTCCAATTCATATTATTCCATGGGCAAAACTGCCGAGATATCGCCAGATCACTTTTAAGACCAAAGATTAGATCAAAATCGAACGAGTGGGAGGAGCCAAATATCAACCAAGCACGTCTGATCAACTGATCAGTCGTATACGATACATCGTACGACGAATATACATATCCATATAGAATTGAGATCTGATCATTCCGATTAGATCTCAAGACCAGATCCTAAGATAAATCTGATCGTGTATACCAGGCTTAAGAGAGTTCTGCTTCCATTTCTTTTATTTATATTGTCCCTCAAACCACCTGTAGGTTGTCTCCAATTTTACCCTCATCCAATGAGGATGAACTAATTATAAATACCAATTCAGATAGATTCCTAGGCTCTTCATTTATCACTTCCAAAAAGTTTAAAACATTCGAAAACTTGGTGAATTCCATACCTCCTTTGTTCATTATTTCTATAAAGTAAACCACAGAAAACCTCCGGGCTAGATAGAACAGCAGGGGGTTAATTATACCCTCACCAAATGCATTATATGTAACATTTATAGTTTGAAAGTCTTACTAACTTTCTTAAACCAATATATATTAGTTTCCTCTAAACATCAAACATTTGAGTAGAAGGGAAATATCCAATGACACTGTTTCATATCAAAGTCATGAAATAATTAACTTTAATAGCAGACTGGTCAGAAGATTTTACAACTAGAAGTATACAGTTGTGTTAGAAACTTTAATCACTGTTTCTGTACTGTATTGATCAACATGATTTGGATTATCATAATTCTTATCTGATTAAGTAATTTATTTAAAAATATCAATAGCCGATTATAAATCTATATACCAAATGCAGCTTGTATGGAGGATATTGAAAATATATCATCACTCTATATATGTGTAGCTTAAATCAACAATTTATCTCTTCTGAGTAAAGGACAAAAACAATTATTATTATTTTAGTTGTAGTTACTATTAATCATAAAATATTAAAATGATACCTCTAAAGTTTAAGATGAATCTGTTAATATTAAATATGAAGTCAATGTTCAAAAACTTAGTTGATTTAATCCATAATGTGATAAATGAAAATATTGATTGATAAAATTAATTATATCTTTTATAAGGATGATTGCTGTTGTCCTTATTCTTGTTCTTAAATGTTGAACACCACTTTACCTGCAATTTCTTCAGTACCTCACCGATTAACTCATTTCAGTTTTAAATATAAGAACATAGCTATAGGCACATTTTTGAAAACTATCCTTGAAAAATCAACTCTTATTGATCTAGGTGCTGACACTTCGAATAATTTCAATTAAAAATTACAATTGTTTCGATGAGCTTCCACTAGAGGTGTCAGTATATCCCAGGGGTTACACTTGTAAATGTGGTTATAAAAGAGAAGGAAAGTAAAAATAACTTCAAAATACATATAATTAATGTAAAAAGGTTGGACAGAACAGAGCGCAATATTTCACTATCACATTTCGATTAAAACATTTAAATGAATAGAGAAAATGAACTTTAGTCAATTTTATTGGGTAGTCAAATAATACAGCTATCATGTCATGTGGAATGTGACAGGAGGAACTATGAGCTGAACCTCGGCTTGCACAGTATTGGAAATAGAAATGAGGCAGGGCAGAAACTACTGGACTTCACCCCAATTAACAACTTCCACATAATGAATACTTTTCACCAACAGAGAGAGAGTCAGAAGTGGACATGGTACAGGTTCAATCACCAGCAACAGATTTATACCCTAAAGTCAATGATAGATCTCTTCCTAGCAATCAACAAACCAATCTTTTGCGACGTTAAAGCAATCCCTTCAGTTTCTTTTGACGTTGACCATAGACTTGTAGTAGCCAAAATTAAATTAAAATGAAACGATGATAAAAAGAGGTAAACCAACAAAGAAATACAAACTCAGAAAATTGAACTGTTAGCAAACTGCCTTGAGACTGAAGAACGTAATAAACACAAAACTGCAGCAGAAGAGTAGAGCAGAAGGAGGTGTGGAAAGCATGTGGAGCCAATTTAGAGAGGAGTTGGTGGGGGCTGCGGATGAAGTTCTGGGGAGAAGGTTGCCTATTGTGGTAAGAAAAGATGACACCGTGGTGGAGTGACAAAGTGCGAGAGGCAGTTTAAACTAAGATGAAGAAATTTAGAAAGTGGATTAAATCACGAAGACAAGAAGATAGACGTGACTATGATTGTGCAAGAAATGAGGCGGAGAGAGTGAAGAGTAGAGCAAAGGAGGACAGCTGGAGAGAGATTGGGAAAGACCAGGAGGCCGACTTTCAAGGCACAGAGAAATTAGTTTACAGCTTGGCTAAGGAATACAGAGGGAAGAGAAATGAAGGATCTTATTCTATTAAGGATAAAACAATAACCAATAATGAAAAGAGGATGAAATCGCTGACAGATGGAAGGAGTACTTCAGCGAACTTCTGAATGTGGGGGAGGGTGGAGAAGAGGAACAAAACATTCATGGGGAGAAGAATGATGAAGGTGAAAATGAAATCGAAGAAAACTGTCCAATTACGGAAGAAAAAGCTGTAAATGCTATTCGTAGGATGAAAAACGGAAAGGCGCCTGGGTAAGAAGAACTACCAGTAGAGATTGTGAAAGCGGGAGGCGATGGAGTGATCGAGTATCTGTATGTTCGGGGGTTCTGAGGGGGTGTTTCTTATTTCTGCCGGGCAGGCATTTCTTTATTTCAATATTCATATTCAAAATTTCCAGTATTTAAGTTCTTTCATTCACATGGTAGCGTGGTTATTAATTAGTGCCGAGCGGGCATTTATTTACGTGGGTTACGATTCTCCCTAGAAAGAATAATCAATTTGTTTAATTTACTGTTTACGTTACTTGTCAATAATAATCATCAATATCTTCACTTCATTAAATAGCATCAAATCAAAGATCGTACCAAAATAACAAGTTTAAATAAAACACAGTCATAGTTTAAATTAGGTGTACTTTAATTAAGTAATAGATCAGACAAAAGGTTCGAGAAATAGTAAATCCTACATATACATTGTACAATTAATTCAATTAATCAAATATAGCCTCCATTTTTATATTCCAATTTCATTACAACAGAAATTCCTCCAGATTATTTCTTACAATGCAAATGCACAAAATTACAAATGGTGCTCATTACATATTAAAGCTAGCCTACCTAACGAACTTCCGTCTGACCATCTTAAAATTAATTACATAATTATCTTAAGATTAAAAAGGTATAAATGAGTTACCATTTTATCCTAATCTAATTTAGATGTTTGGATTAAAGATTCATAATTTACTTCACTTTAATCAATTCTCAAAATTGAAGTTTCATTCATAGCTCACAATAAATTTCTCACTAATTAGTAATTTCCTGTCAGTCCCTTCAAATACGAAACAAGTCTAACTTCTGTTTACAACCTGTGGTTAACTTCACCACTATTCATCTTTCCCAATAACATCTGCACCATTAAATTGGTTCCCTAAGCCTGAGTACCACTAACTATTTGATTAATATTCAGATATTTGATTAATTGAATACAAGATTAACAGGTAAATACATCACACATGTGTCAGTATATAATAATAGTAAATACCATTTTGAAAAATTGTATCGCTACACAAGTACCAGCAATTAACTTTACGCTCGTTTTAAATTTATCTTAGATCCAAATCTTGCTCCATTAATTGACATTTTCGGCTTACTTTTTGGTTTCAATAATGAATCAGATTCCAGTTTCTTTTTCATTCTTTGTAGTTTGACTTCTTTTCCTTCGTTAAATTTAGCCAAAATTGAATCTTTCCGATTTTGGCTTATTGCAGAATTTTCTGGAATTTGTGGACTTTGAGTTTCCGTATGAGAAGACTGGTTCTGGTTAGAGAAGTTATCCGCTTGAAGATATACTGCATCATTAATACCACTCTCAGGATCAACATATTGCATTCTGTACATGTTTAAGCGGCGGTTTTCTGAGGATTGGTCATTGAAAGATAGCGATGGCTGTTCCAAAGAAGTAGGGAGAGTATCAATGGGACTTGAAGCTATTTCAGTTTTATTGGGAGAAGCTTGGCCGATGAAAGATAGCGATGGCTGTTCCAAAGAAGTAGGGAGAGTATCAATGGGACTTGAAGCTATTTTAGTTTTATTGGGAGAAGCTTGGCCGATGAAAGATAGCGATGGCTGTTCCAAAGAAGTAGGGAGAGTATCAATGGGACTTGAAGCTATTTTAGTTTTATTGGGAGAAGCTTGGCTGATGAAAGATAGCGATGGCTGTTCCAAAGAAGTAGGGAGAGTATCAATGGGACTTGAAGCTATTTTAGTTTTATTGGGAGAAGCTTGGCAGATGAAAGATAGCGATGGCTGTTCAAAAGAAGCAGCTGTTCTCAAAGCTATTCCAGTTCGATTTGTATATTTAAATTGTTTCAAATTTTCATAATTATAACTGATTCCTTCACTACTCGTGAAAATTGCATCATTTGCCGCTATGCGTTCATTTATTTTTTTTTGTCTTTTGTAATAATCTCGATCAAACTTGACAAGGGATTGCTTCCAGTCAACCATGGTTTGATTTTCCATTGATGTAATGTTAACATAATCATCAAAAACAGAACGTGACGTCTCTTCCAAATGTTTCTGGAGTTTCTGTAACTTGTTTTGACTTACGGAAGTATAATTAAATCTGTCGAAATTTATATCGAAGGTGTGATCTAGTGGTTTGCCGTTTGATATTTCTCTCATCTGGAAAATAAAATGTTTTTATTAGAGTAATTTGAAATATATTCTCAGATTATACGTAGCTAAATGTTAATGCTGTAGCATTTAATGAAATAAGTCTATTCATTTATTAATAGGAATAATATATTCCTTTTCTCAGAATATTATTTCTCATTAACAAAATAGAAGTTATCTAAGGATGTATTTCACTAACGATAATATTATTGCAGTATTTTAACTAGAATAAATGCAGACAATTGTAAATTACTAGGGTAGTTAATTTGAATATTTTGGTGTGGTGGTAAGTTACCTTGGCCAGTGCTGCCTTTTCAAGAGCAAAAATACCCCAGTCGGGCATGTGGATAAATACATGGAAAATGGGTTCACTCAAACTGATGACGTCATTCAGCAGCTCTAACGATTTCATCAAGCTCAATGGTTGTGAAGACTGGAATTGAAGTTTTCATTAGAAACTACCCAATTATAGTTAAAATAAAGGTGAAAAAATCATAAACTAATAACATATCTACAAATTATAGCAATACATATATTATACAGGATGTTTAAATGATCTTGTCAGGAAACTAAGATTAAAAATCACTATCGAAAATTAATTAAACAGAACCCATCATCAGTAGAGGGAAGCTTTGATAAAATTAGACTGAAATTTGACGTTTAACATTATTATATATTTATTATTTTACTTCCTTGAATGGAAATCAGTACAAGTGTCCATAATCTCAAATAACTTATTATGTGTGTCCTTTGTAAGGAAGAATGAACCTTCAGAACTGGACTATTACTTTAATTTTCTACTCGTTTTCTCACCCTTTTATAGAATTTTCGGAGAGAAGTCATGAATGCAAAAATAATGTGTGTCGGACAGAAATTTTTGCTTGTCGTGAAAATTTCTGCAATTTTTTTTGTCACAGTCTTGCGATTCATGGTCCTCTTGTTGTCAGATATATCCTTTACTTCTTTCTTTAGGGATTTCACCAGGATCTTAACTGAAAAATAAATAAAGGAGTTTATACATGCTTGTAAATAGAAAAAGACAGCAACTTGGGAATTTTAGTAGAATAATTTATCGATTAATTTTACCCTTTCGAACAGACTGGTGTAAAATTTTAAATAGACATTATCAAAAAATATGTTGACTAAGTAAATATGTTGGCTTATGTTTTTATAGACTGGTTTATTAAATATTATATCAGCATATGTATAGATATCAGTCATCTTTATAGAAATTTCCAATAACGGACAAAAATATCCCACTCTAAAAGCCCCAATTAACTGCTAAATATCTGGTTACATTTAATTATATTCGGAGGTATTAAAATTTATTTAGTTATTCCACCCCTGAACATATTCTTTCATTAAAATATTTCTCTGAATACTTAATGAGGTGTAAATATAGTGTAACATCAAGCCTCTATTGTTAACCTAATTCATTTCCAATGAATAGTGTGAATAGAAAGTCCTAGGACTTTTATTTATTTATTTATTCGTCACTATAAATGTTTTTAAATTTGCTAAATAACTTGCGAAACTCATTATAAAATCTTATTCTACATGTGTAACTGTCTATTTAATAAAATATTAAATATTTGTTCAAAAATGAGCAAACGAGCTGCCATTATTGAGCCCCAATGCAGCAGGAAAAACCAACGCTCTTAAAAGTTGACCACAAAATGGCGCGCCTTCCAAGTTCACCTCAAACAAGACTCAGGAATGGTGCCATATGAGAAAATACATAATATATATATAAATAAAGGATGTAAATGAATTTGAATATGAAACAATAAAAACTGAGGACCTGATAACTATTGAAAATGTAATAACAAAGTGGAAATAGATACAAACATTTAAGAAAGTGATATAAGATGGATACTGGATAGCCTTATAGATGGATAGCGGCCCTAGATTGATGGCCTAGACCTAGGGTTCTAGAGGGTATGTGGAAAGTTCACCGTCCTTAATTCACCACCGGAAAGTTCACCGTACTCAATTCACCGCATTGTAAGTTCACCGCAACTCAATTCACCACAAGGCAATATAATTCAGAATATATCAGTAATACAGCAAACTTATAATAGAACAAATGTGTCAGCCACTAAATAGACATCAATTATTTGAAAAATGCAGGATTGTTTAAGACACGTCACATTGATTATTTATAAAGCTTTTCTAATCAAAGAAAATATATATGGACAAGAATATTGAATAATATAAAATATGTAATGATTGGTGTCGCGACATTAATTTCTCCCAGGTAGTATTTTGTTTTATTTAATCAATCAATACATAAAAGCCACTGACACAAAATTACGAGATGTTGCAATTAAAGAACAATATTAGCAACCATTTAAAGCAGGGGTGGGCAAATGCAGCACTCAGTGCTATTTTGGCACTCAAAACGGCACCACTGCCCACCCGGGAAACAGTGCTTTATTTTCTTCCAAAGAAAATTAAGAATTTTTAGCCCTGACTGCTCTATAAATTAAAAGGATAATATAGAAGTGCATGGTCAACTAATTGAAGAACAGTATATTTGTAATGAATGACCTTGATACTTTGACAGTAAATTTTATCCCTTAATAAGGAATTTTTTGTTTATTGTTACAATAGTGCCGGTGTTTAATTTATTTACCTCCGTCTCTTTTTATCTAGATCAGTTAAATTTACATCTTTCATACGCTTGTCTAGGGATATTCAAACACTGTGGTAAATATTTATGCTATCATTTTTAATTCCCATTTTTAATAAGTTAGGTAAGTAATTTATCCTGCGAATTTATGAGTTACTTATTATTACTTATGCAAGATGGCTTATTTTTGTTTTTATTGTGATATTTTCACATGAAGAAATTCTTTTTTATATATATATCATTTATTAATTCTTTTTAATGCAAATGATAAATCAACCACCAATATTTATGCGCAAAATATTTACCGTTGTACATGTTCGTACTTCAATTAAATATACTACCTCATTATATAATTACTCAGTATCCCAGCAATTTAGAAAACGAAAAGAAAATTGGCACTGACATTCCATCTTTCGGCACTGAAAAACACAATGTGTGCCCACCCCTGATTTAAAGTAAATGTAGCTACAAGAAAACAGCACTATCGACATAGAAATTAACAGTGTAATGTTGCGCAGTTGAGCTGACAAAACTAGCTATCTTATAATAATTAGGTATTAATACTCACAGCTCTCAAGTAACTATGGTTAAAGGTAAGGAATTATTGTGTAAAGTTATGTTAACTATATTATGTTCACATTATAGTACATGTATGCAACCATAAATAGTGTTTAGAAAGGAGTCTCATATACACGTTAAACATTAGTTTATGGAAACTACCTGTTACACTTAAGAGCTCAAAAGAATTAAATTTCGAATTTAGAAGAATTACAAATCTTAATAGTCATCTTATTACCACGTATACTATTAAATTGAATATATGAGAAATGTTGTAGACGTAATGTAAAAACTATTTGAATACGTTCTCTATCAATTATAATACATGCATACAGCGGCTGAACCTTTCCTTGACCTTAGTTCAAAGTAATACCAACACACATTAAAGTTCCCCTCCAGGCAAATATTTTTATGGCCTCATTCAACGATGCTAATGTTTCTTATCATTTTGCTGCAAACTGCATCGAATTTGGTAGCATATTTTTAATTTTATGTGCTTTTAAAGATTTTTATAATCAAAAGTCTACAAAACCTATTTCATTTCCGACTTACTAATTTAAGAAATTTTCAGCCTGAAGAAAAAGAATGTACACCATTTGTTTTGATTATCAACTAGGTATTAGGTCTAATAAATCCATTTAATATTCGTGTAAAGATATAAAATTGAATGAACTTATAATAGAAACGCTTATATACTTTAGAAAATAATTAATATCTGAAATAAAGGCCGAAAAGGCATTGATTGTTTATAAAATTCAAGTTTGTAATCAAAACAAAGAGTGTACAATCTTCTTCTTGAGCATCAGATTAGTGATTCGCTCAATTGTTGCTCACAGAGTATTAAAAAACTTGAAAAGCAAATTATAAAAAATTTACTGAACCGAATTGTATGCGGTTTGCAGAATAATGATCGTAGACCTTAGTTCTATGTATAATATTATGTAATAAACTCATTTTTTTCACGGAGCCTGGAGAGGACCTTTAACGTCAACGCGGGTAATCCCCCCGCACCTAAAATGTGCAGGCATTACACCGCACCCCCCTTATCTCCGAAACTATTTGGAAATTTAAATTTATGTTTACGGCATTGAAATGAACAGGTTTTAAACCCTTAAGACAAATAATATTATCCATGTTTGGTTTCGGTAAGTATTTCAAAATATATTTTAAATAGGACACTACAAGATGATGCACCAAACATTTGCATTCATAAAATCTGATAATAAATAATATTAATATTAATTAATATTAATAGGCTAATAACTATAGGTATAGATAGCAACAAATTTTCCAATTTTTTGTCTCATATTTTAATATTTAATAGATTAATTAATATTAATAAACTTTAGGACATATAGCTAAATAGATAGACGGTATCCAACATACAACATTGGTCAAAAAATTCATTGTCAGGTCGATGTTTTCCACCCTTCTCCTGATGATGAATAGAAATAACTGAGTTGTGATTTGGTGACTAAAGCGGGGGATGCCTGTATATACCTATAATTTAGAGTTAAGGTAACCTAAGTGCCTTGTATTCTTGTATAATTATAAGAAAGGAATTTATTCCATAGGTCATATCATATACCAAGGAATAAATCCTCAAGTGATATGGACTATAATTTACATCGTTAATTATTCATTAAGCTATTGGCAGAGAAAACTTTTGAAGATAAAGTATTTCTTTATCGGATAAGAAATAAATTTTTATAGTATAAATGTATTCGAATTCCATATTATTTTGTCACATTTAAGATATTATGGTTATTTTAATATTTATTTATATTGGTATTAAGTTATAAGGAAATTTATATTTGTGCTGTGTTCATATAGGTAAGATATTTTACATTTTTAAACCTATTAGGGAAGTTAAACAGAGAGGTTTAGTTATCCCAGACAAACTCATAGAAAACGACACGTAAATCATCATTGAAAATTGTAGAGAAACGTGAGGGAATACTATGATAGATAGAATATTTAGATCCAGAATTCACATTTTAGAGAAGGAGCTTTGCAATGTGCATAATATTTAGTAGTGACTTCTGGATTGGTCATTAATCATCAGGATTTGTAGTTAAGGGCAGGAAGTTAAGTAGGATGTTAATTGGGTTATAATATGAATCAAAATGATTTTGTAAACTCGCATATGGAAACATTATATCCTACGTAGAGTAGATGTGCTCTACTTTGGGCACATTTGGGTTTTCAGGTTTCGGACTAACAAATAGTATTTCGGTTCCTGTGGTTTGGAGATTGATTGAAACAGTCAAGGGTAATGGGTTTTCATGCATAGTTGAGGGGAACACATCAAGATGTTAAGTTAGGACAGGACTGCCTTTTTGGTGGAATACAGAAAGTTTATTGGTCAATTGGTGAGGTTCAGATTACTACTCTCCTTTGAGTTGAACAATTGAAGGTTAGAACTATATCTTGTGGGCTGGATTTGGAACTTAGAGGGTCGTAGTAGATCAGGAGCAGAAGGAGCTCGGATAAGAGAGGGTTTCAGCAGAGATCGACCTGATAGTTCCGATAGGCAAGGTTAGGCCTGTAACCAGTCGTCATAACTCTTAGTTGTACAGTTGGGATGTATTTGACTAGTGTTTAACCCTAATTGGATTGACAAAATCTAAGAGGATTCTTTACACAATGATATTTAGGAAACCACCCGCTCGAATTATATGATTTTTTGTCAGTTAATAGCTTTTACCATATAAATGTACTGGGCAAAATTTTATTTACCCAAGATTGATGGGAATAGTGTTATTATATTGAATGAATTCGGTTAGTCTAGCTTAAACTCATCGGTCAGTCTTTTAAGGGCTAAATAGTCTGTGGTTTTTAGAAGAAGATATCCTAAGTGCTGCGACTGGAAGATGGGCCCCTTGCAGACCGAACCCTTCGAATGTGTCGTGTGAAGCATATTGAGTTAAGCCTTCCCTACTTATCATTATTGTATTTAGGGTATTGATTTTAATTGTAGTATTTCATATTTCAGTTCTTTAGAAATAACCAGGTTCCATAATGTTTATTTATTTGTGCTTGAAGTTTATTACCATTATCCATTTGTATTTTTATGAGATTACTTAGTTCAGTATAATATTAAATTTATTGCCGTCTCATTATCCTTGTGATTCAGAAATTAATTGCACCCTAATGAATTATAATCTTATTTTCGAATAAGACGAACCCATGTTGTTAAATGGCCTTCGACAGTAATTAATAACCACGCTACAAAAATAAGTGAAATAATTTAATTGTTGAAATACTTAAACCAATTTGGTGAAAGGAAAAGTTATGGAAATGAATTAATAATGAGATGATTAATTGAGTCAACATAAAGTATATACCCCTGATTGTACAGGAAATAATGCAAACTACATAACAGATTTCCTACTAAACTTCTATCATCTTATAAAAAAAAATTTGATAAAAAAATATTTTAGCATTAATATTTCGTATGAAAATCATAGACCAAACTCTATTTAACACATTAAACAACCTCTAAAATAATTGTTACGTTTATATCTGCAGTTTATTAATTTGTAACTAAAACCGAACTAAATGTCTATTCTTTTATATTTATACTTTCTACTCAGTAACAGTGACTAATATTATAAATAATGAAACCAAGAAATGCTTTAAATCTTTGCTAGAGGAATAAGAATAAAAAAGAACGGATTGCTGAATTAATTATCAAAATGAGCGAGTTATTAATTCATGATATAATTGATATAGTTAATGGGATAATAATCCTACTTCAATTATAACTCATATATGTATCATTGGATGATACATAGAGTTTTCAGTAATATATTAAATAGCGTTTCGTCACTTTCTTGTGAAATATTTTAACATAATATGGTACTTAAATAGGTAATATTTAATAGAATTTGAGAAGCAGTATATTAACTAGTGTGATGATTAATATTACACGCAGATAAATAAACGCTATTTTCGAAACATTTATGGGAGATTGAGAAAATGGTGTCAAAGTCTTGCAAAAAACTTCTTCAATTTATCTCTATAAGGTTATTTCACCAAATAAATCAAATTCATCATTTAATAATCATTATTTAAATGAACAAATATATATCTTACATTGTTTATTATACTGATTCTACCAAAACATATTAGCGACTATGATTTATAATACAACATGTACTCACAATCACAATTTTCTTGAATTCTGGAAAACATCTTTGCGAGAAACTTCAAAAAATCTTTCGCCTGATTTCAAACACCCACGTACCAAGTTCGAACCCAAACTGATGAAGGAAACCTGGATTCGTCCTTTTATACCTGTGGTATGTGTCCCACTAATTCCTCTTTCGGTAAGTACACACAATAGTAGAGTAACGTAGTAATGAGTTCTGTGGTCCGTACTATCGTAGACAAATATTTGTGATGATTAAAACATGACATTTTCCATTCAAGAATTTTAATTTGGTGTCATCATTTCAAAACTAAAGACAACGAAAAGTTATTGAACGTTGATTTAGTAGTGTGATAGTTAATGCACAGGTACTTTTTGGACATATAGTACAATGTATATACGAGTTCAAACTTTAACGTCTTGTTTTCCTTAATCCTAATCCTGTGTGTGGTCAGAGTTAAGATGTTCGTCACACCGAATAGTTTCAATTTCGACCATGTGAATAATCACAAATAGAATTTTAATAACCGGAAACTAAAATATCTTGGTTATCCTAAGGTGTAGTTATATTCAATTAATTTGATATATCAATGAATTTGGCTATAATTCTCAATACAATACAATTTTTACTATTACAATTTATTTAAATTGATAAATTGATTTTTGAAATCCTCATTTTTTAAATTTCGAATGATAATGAAATGATATATACGAAGTAACTTGTTTTATGACTTACACAATGGCATTGTTCTCCTTCCTAAATGTACATTCATCAATAAAACTGAACTATTGTCATGTTTATGACCATTATATGATTAGGACCAAATTTTATCTATTTTATCTATCGAACCATTCCCTGTACACGAGCGGTAACATGAACAACTTAGATTAACATGCCTATTCTTTTACGAGGCGGTAGGTATAATCTTAGGTAGATTTATGTTATTCGAATTTAGCTTTTATAAAAATAGTTGTTTATGTTTTATTTTTGCTTTAGCAAAGAATTATTAGCGGTTATATGCCTGAAGTAGCCTGCAGACAGAGAGCCCTGACAGAGAGCCCTGACAGGTCTAGAAGAGTAATATGATCTGATATTTTATTACCCCACTATAGAATATTTTCTTAGAGCCGTACACACGCGTGGTTTTTTTAACCAGACATTTTCCTCGAGAATTATGAATCATATTAGAAAAATTATATAATTATTATACATTTTAGTTGGTATCCATGATAATAATTATATATTTTTTTCTTATTTGATTCAAAAGTCTCGAGGAAAAAGAAAGTCTGGTGGAAAGACTTGAAAAACCACGCGTGTGAACGGTCCTTTATTACGTGTGTACGCAATTCAAAATGTTTAACCAGTTTCCCATCTCTCTTAACCAGTTTCCCATTAAAAATTGAAATCTCAATATGTCATTTATTTTCTTCTTTTAAGCTATTGTCATTACCTCGAGTTTAATATGCACAATCTTTGAAATAAAAATCATCTATAAAATAAGATCGTAATTAACCAGAGAAATTGTTAATAATTTTCTCTAGGAGTCTAAAGTATTGAAGAGAAAACATCAACGAATTCTTGAAAACTTATTTTGAATCGCTCTATAAATTAACAAATCTTGTCATTAAGCTTCTTTGGAGATAGAAGAGCCGGTAAAAAAGGTCAGAAAAACAATCTTGCGAGGAAAAATCATTAACTGTTACTGAGAAAGAATATCTATACATAGATGATACATATGTTCTGAGACAAAAAACATATAAAATGTTTAGATACATTATAAAACACTGAGAAGATATGCAAAGAAGTTTATTCAATAAATCCTTTGATGATTTCTAGCCGTTCTTGATGCAATCTTTATCTTACCTTCCTGTGTTTTTGGAGTGCGATCATTTAGGCCTCCACTTTCATTGTAACTCTCGGCAAAGTGATAAACAAATCAGCGTCTCTATTTTAGAAATATAAACACCTTCAAAATATCTAATGAAGACTGTCCTGCTTCCCGGGCAAGAAGGTTTTTTCCTGGGATATTCCCTTAATATCTACAATATTTCCTCCTAGTCTGCACTCACAGTTTGATGAAGAAGGGATATTCCTGTAACAATAATATTGAATAGTATTCAAGTTCTTATACGAGGGAATATTCCAGGAATATTGGAGAGTTACACTATTCGGTCAGATATCATCCTAGGATATTCAGGGAATATCATATTTCTAAAGTATTCCATACGAAACAAATTGGAATATTCTCGGAATACATATTTTTGATAGTATTCCATTCCGAATATCCCATAAATATCCCAAGAATTTTCAAGCTAGTTACATATAATAGTATTCCCCAAAAATAAAACTAAGGAATATCCCTGGAACATTTGGGATCTACAGTATTCTTTGTGAAACAATGACGTAATGTAACAGGAATCGAATGAAAAATTTTACTTCCTAAGAAATATTTTTGAATATCCCTGGAACTATTTCAATATTTTTGATAAGGAATATATCTCATTGGGTAATATGAAGGAATGTTCCTGGAAGATGGGAAATTTAAAGTCTGTATGTCAAACAACAAAGGAATGTCAATGGAATCGAACGATGATTTTTTCTATTTCCTTAGAATTTGGTTGTCTAATTTGAAAACTAAGAAACGTGTGTTTGTGAGATGAACTGCTGTAATTTGAATTTCATATGTTCTCTTCAAATTTTAACCATCTATATAATTTTTAACGCTACTTGTAGTTTTAGAAGATAGCGCAAGAGATAAGCTCTTCAACTATGTCTATGAGGTGTTAGATTTCCGTGTTAGGTATGTGCTTCCATTTTCATCTTACATTCATACAAAACTACTTCACAGAACTTTTCTGCATCCATGAGCATTGTCACTGACTTCTGATGAGACTTCTTCTAAAATTCACTTTCCTTTCTGGTTGCTTCTTCCAGTCTCTTGTATTTCAAAACGTCATCGATATTGCATTTTGTTCTTAAGCAGATACTAAACCACCAAGTGAATTAAAAATATTGATCTAAATGAATAGAGTTTTGGATGAGCAAATTAAATGCTGGCTCTCTATTGGAAATTAGTAGTACCTACAAAAATTTCTAATAAAAGTTGCGAATCAGGTACCCAGACTAATTTTTATCCAATTTAGTGTTCGCCTTGCATCAAAGCAGTTCAGACGTAGTTGACGGGCTATGAGTGTCAATTCAAGAAAAAAGAGGTTAGTATTGTGATTGTAAATGTTTAACGAATGTACACCATTGTTTATATTTTATCAACAGCAGTTATCACTCAACTATTTTCAATTTTAGTTTAAAGTTAAATATTGATATGTGGTGATAACAGAATAAGAGTAGGGTCAAGTAGCTAAATTGCGGTACACTAACTAACTGCGGCCTTTAACAACATACACATCATAGCTTCAAAACACACGTTAAAAACTTAGATTAATAAGTTATAGCATGCACTGCGCTTCTTTTGATAGTTAGGGTGTTTGTGCCAGTAATCGGCATACCTTTAGTAATCGGAATAGCAGACACATTGAGTATAATTTTCTATATAATATATTAAGGAATAGAGGCATACGTACTAAATTATTAAAGAATCAACCACTATAATTGATTAGTAATTCTTTCTAATCATTTAACCTCACAAATTAACAGGTAGCTTCCAATCATTGTCGGAAAGTCAAGTTATCGGTCAGTTCGTTGTATTTTTCGTAAGAGAACGGTTCCTCTTTGAAACTCCTGAGTGTGTTTCAGTAGCTTTTTATGTACCAGGTGTATGTTTTTCTAGAAGTATAATTTACGATCTATCAGTGCATTTTAAAATTTAAGCAAACAAATACTTACTTTTTATTTAAAATGGTAGTCCGATCACTAGATTATCAGAACATCTAATATTAATGTTCGGACAGACTGGCCGATTAAACAAAGAATCCATCCGTCCACCCTGACGATTACTGGAAAAACTTCCCGTCATGCGTCCGATAACAAACTGCTATTTTAACTCATTAATTTAGATTGTTACATTGACCAATAACATTAATGAATAAATTTTGAGATAGTTAAGCTTGTATATTCTCCGAATTAAATACGTTATTACATATGATAACAAGATATGATTACTTGAACGTCAAATATATAAATATTTTACATAATAATACCCACTTATATAGTGTCACGTGTGAATTATATATGGCGTTTTTCAATAACCAAAATACGTAAAATTCAATCAGAAGGATTTAGAATCAACAGAAAACAGGACTCCCACTCCAGGTTGTGACGTCATTGATAGCGACAAAGAATGGTTGAATCTACATCACAATAGTGGAAGAGGGCAAACCAGAGGAAATGTAGACGGCATATAGTATATCGGCATTTATTTTTTAAGGGGACATTCTAATTATGTCCCGTTTAAACTTAAACAAAAGTTATTTAGGGGCCGAAAATTACTTAGGAACTTAGCTTTGGAACTATTTCAATGAAAATCTAATTGAGGTAATGCAATTTCAAAATAATTTTTACCAGTAAATAAAATGTGTTATAGACTTATAGTTAGCATTATAATAAAGCTAAGATATCTGCAACTAAATAGACATGAAATGTGCGCGCATAACAATTACGGCTTGCTTTTATTTAAAATAGTTACCCCTTTTTTCAGAACTATTCTAATCAAAGAAACGTATAGAGGCTAACACTAAATTAATTGATATTACTAAATACCAATCTGAGTCTTCTGAGAAATGAATAAATTAAGCATTGATTGTCAATTTTAAAATATCTGAATATAATCCATGTATACTTGGCAGACGAATCAAATATATGATAAACCTTATAATTCATAGTAGCCGTTGATTCTTAAAGCGGGTAATTATTTCCTCTTGCATGTAGAAGGTATAGCAGTTGACAGTTGTAGGAGCTTTAGCTTATGTAAATAAATAATCACATTTATATAAAATAACTCAGTTTTCAATTCTGGTGTATGGCAAACAACAACTTTCGAATGAAATGACAACACTAAAATATAACGCACTTTTAACCATTGACGAAGTCTTTGATTGTGTGTATGGGTAGGTAATAATAATATAAACATAATACTTACTATTACTTAGTACAGTAAATAAAAAAAATACACATTGATTGTATAGATATTAGGTATGACTAAATCTATTACTAGTAATTAGAAGCGGGAGAATAATTATACTATATACTATTATATTAATCAGTCACTAATCAACAAGTATGACGAACATTAGTTCCTTATGATTGGCCACCTGACGATAATAGAATTGGAAGTGACCGAACATAGATATTGCTATGACGATTACTAGCATTTTAGACTAATGGAACATTTTTACTTTTAATTGCATAAGTAATAACATAAATGTGTTTATGTGTAAAGCGATTGGAAAGATAAAAATTCCAGCTTTCTAATGATAGTTGCATCGCGTTGGTAGCGTTTATATGTGACTTGTTATTGTTATTTGTTTGTAATTTATCCTTAAGTGACCGATTACTGGCACAAACACCCTATGCAACATTTGAATGTAATTTCGGTTCAGAATGTTTTTAGACTCTCTTGAGAAGAACGCAATTAAAAATTAAAAGTGCCGTAATATACCTGCGTGACCCTACTTACCCTAGCTATCTTTACCGTACTATTTCAGTTTGTAGGCCTATAACTATTCATATGTATACTTAAAGTTTATACTTTGATTGTAAATGGATTCACTATGCTAATTTATATTATGAAATGTTTATTAATATTTAGCTATAACCTAGGTTAAACAATACACATTCTCTAGCCTCTGTAAGTGAAATATAAAATTTCATAAAATTATTCCTTCAGTGACCTGTTCTTTAACTGACTAGAGTTTAAAAGTAAAATTTTTAAAGTGCCAATAATGATTTTCAGTGTTAATAATATTCATAGTAGCTTTTCTTGCTTTACTTATATTTGATTTTTTTTTTTACTTTTTTGACCCATATTGTTTCTCAAAACCTTTTTTCTTATCTAAATCTGTATTCCCTTTAAGATCTACTTTTTCCTCTTTTAAAATTTGAAAGAATAATTTCACTTAGGTTTTTATTTAATTTATGGATTATCTAATTGAATACAGGTTATTGATAAATGATGACTAATTATTTTATTTCTCCGTAGGTACTACTATCACAGTTTCTGGCAATATGGTTGGCTAAGAAGTTACAAATCTAGAGACATGTCCTCTTCATTTCATTGTGTGTCTGTACCATATAATTTGAGGGGTACGGTCAAGAGCCCCCCAGGTCAAAAGTCCCCCACCGGTCATGAGCCCCCCCGGTCACGAGCCCCCCCGGTCATGAGCTCCCCCTAGGTTTTTTTTTAATCCTTATTTACCTTGTTAAACAAATGAAGAACTACTTAGATGGAAATAACTGAGAGTTGCTAATGTAGTTTGTTGTATCCGATAGTTTGTTGTACTGCACACTTCATGATTGTTTAATGACCTGGCATGGGGGTTCGGGGGGCGGCACGCCCCCCTATATACATATATTTTATGTTTAATCAATTATGAACTACAAAAGTGTCAATAAGGATTAAATAATATTGGTATATAAGGATTTAAAAACAGGGGGGCTCGTGACCAGGGGGGGGCTCATTACCGGGGGGGCTCTTGACCGGGGGAGCTCATGACCGGGGGGGCTCTTGACCGGGGGGGGCTTATGACCTACACCCATAGTATGAAGTGCGTGCTCTAAAACTATAGCTGCACTGACACCACTATATTCAGTTCATAAGTTCATAGTAGAGAATATGAAGGAATTTTAGATTAATGACAAAATTAATTGCTCGATTGAATAAATTTGCTCCACGTTAAGTAAAGAACCAAATACAAAAGACTTTGTACTATATAGTTGTCACACAGGAAAGTGGCACATGTAAGCTACGCAACCACCAATCGATTGTAGTGGTCAATATTTTGCCAAAAGAGACGATAGCACTGTTGAGTGTTGACTGCATTAACAGATGGAAGAGGAAAATGAGAAGGTGATGGTGAATGAAACCCGTGAGCCTTTCTTAACTAAAAATTGAAAACTTTGCAAGTGAAAAGTACAACCATAGAACTATAGAATAAGTGAGAAATATCGTGTGAAATTTACTGACAGCTAGATAGATTGAGCCTTTATAACATGTAAAAAAGTTGCACAGGAATTAATTTATGTTCAATTAATTTAAGCCCTTTCTAAATCATGTGCTATTTGAAATTTTAATAAAATAATTGATGTATGTTCATTTTTTTTCATTCCATACCAGTACAAAGGGGCAATTGTGGAAATACCTAGATTTAAATAATGTGTCCTGAAATTAAAGTTTTAATATTCGTAGATTTTTTATACAAAGTTATTTGTTCACGGTACACTTCTTGGTGTGTAGCTATGTGACAATTGAGATATGCACTCAAGTAATTAGTGTTACACGGCCACTTGTAGTCTCAGTTATTTAATTTCGTTTATTCCCTCCTTTTGAATTACTTATTTCATTGATATTCCTTCATCGTGGCCTCTTCTTCTGGATGTTTTATTCCATTGTTATTCCTTCAATATTCCTTCTTCCTTTGGATGACCTATTCCATAGGTAATCCTTAAATTTTCCTTCTTCCCTTGGATGACTTACTCCATAGGTATTCCTTCAATATTCCCTCTTCCTTTAGATGTCTTATTCCATAGGTTGTCCTTCAATATTCCCTCTTACTTTGGATGTCTCATTCTATAGGTATTCCTTCAATATTCCCTCTTACTTTAGATGTCTCATTCCATAGGTATTCCTTCATTATTCCTTCTTCCTTTAGTTCTCTTATTCCATAGGTATTCCTTCAATATTCCCTCTTACTTTGGATGTCTCATTCTATAGGTATTCCTTCATTATTCCATTGAACTTCGTCTCCGTGATTCCCTAGATTTTCCCTTGTGATTTATGGGACTATTCCATAAAAGTGTCAAAAAATTGCATTCCCTGAATATCAAAAAATGATCATCATGGAATATTCCAAGAAGGTTTTGGGAATATCCATTTTTTGTGCGGGTATAATCCTGTTAAACATTTATCTGCGATTGGTATGCAGTACTACTATTGTAGACATTAATGCACATGTAATATATAGCATCGAGTGCAGTAAAATTTACTCTTAGCACTGTTGACACGCACTCAGAGGCAACATCTCAACTGAACTTGATCATTTTTTGTGTCGTTCTTCCGGATTTCAACGCGATTTCAACTAGTCTGAAGGTACGTTTGCATGCAGCGATTGTTGCGATCATCGCCTGGTGATGATCGTCCAGCAATCAATATGAATACATTGAAATAATGCTCACCGATAATCGCTAGCTGCAATACAGCCCCACAGGAAAAGCATTGAACTTGTGTTTACCGATAATCGCTGGGTGATGATCGGTGAACGATGATCGCAAAAATCGCTGCATGCAATACGTACCTTCAAACGTGTTATGGTGTTTGTAACAAACGACTGAGACACGCGACTGTTTAAACTTTAGTGCATACTGAAAGGTAAAATTATTTAATATAGTTCTTTTTATGTTTTGTAGTTCGTATACTAAAAACTATGCTAGAAATAAAGGATTTCAAATTAATGGATTTTTAGAAATAAAGTATAAATTGAAGGACAAGGACATGTTTGCAGCAACAACGTCATAAACACAAAAACATGTATTTTAGAGTTATCCATATAAATCATAAAATGCTGATTATTTTGGTAAAAAAATCATCATTGAAACTTTAAAATGTACCGCTAGACGCTAGAGAGGGTAAATGTCCTAACGATATACCATTAAATGTACGTTCATTAAATGTACTAATATGCTTCTCTTGAAAAACAGCTTTTTTGAAGTTATGACACTGTTCTCGCACAAGCGATAAGAGCTCAATTAAAGGACTGTCCCTTGAAATAAAGAACTGTTGGCAACCCTATTTATAACACACTATGTATAAAGCTACTATCCTATTCTTTATACTGCGCATTTGACGAACCAAAGGAAAGAAAATCTAATTAATTGTCACACCATTCGATGCGCTGGTTGAGAGTGACAGTTGTTTTCCAATAAAGTAACCAGCCCGGGCCGTAACGATTTTTTTATATTAAAGTTTTTTAGTATGACGATGAACTGTCCCATCTCATCGATGCTTAATAATTGTAAAGAACATTAAATGTTATAAATGAAGTAATTTAAATGCTCACAATGGCCATGAAATTGTAATACTAAAGAAATAATATATAATTTTAGCATGTATTCACATAAAAGAAATATTTACTGAATTGGTTTAAATTTTAACACAAAACATTAGAAAATAATTCTCATTTATAATATTCTCCTTTATGATAAGGTAATTACATCCATAATACGATTAGTAAGTGTAATTAGTATCACTTTACAAAGAGTGATTAATTGCCAATATCATTTAATAGTACTTAGTGTTACTGTAGCAGAAGAAATTAGTGATGTAGACGTTACACTATAACAATAGAGTTACACATTTCTCAAGTAGCTCTCAGTGTCACACCATAATGACATTGGTGATCAGGTTGCCTGCACGCTTCACTTGCTTTATATATTCGAAACACTTTACTATTAACATTACATCTCTCTTATGAAATAAATAAATAATCATCTACTGACTATTTTACCTATTTTGTTTGTGTTGTAGTTTGGTCAACTGGCGCTGGATGTTAAGATCAATGCTTTGCTTATCAGTTTGCATGTAAGCCATTGATGATGACTGATAAGCCATTGAAAGTGTTACTTCTATCTCTCAACGTATAGACGCAATATATGAATAGTGGCATAAGTTTAAAACATTACTGTAGGTTTTTAAAGTATGGTAATGAAGAAAATAACTCTAATATAATAATAGCGAAATAATTTGTGTGTAGTGTTGTGTCACGGGAGGTAGAGGGGCCTTTAACCTGTCCCATAGAGCCATGACTTGCATTTATTGCTACCTAGACCATGTCGAGAAGTAGTCATTGCTCTCTATTCACATTAGTTTCTAGATTGAAATATTCTTACGACGGTAAAGAATGCACCTATTTAATGGAGTAAACTATGAAATTAAAAACAGAATCAGTTCTTGAAGGTCCCCTACAACAATATTTTTTATTGCATCAATCAACGAGGCTAATGTTTCTTATCATTTTGCTGCAAACCTCATCAAATTTGATAGCATATTTTTAATTTTATATGCTTTTGAATATCTTTATAATCCAAACTCTACAAAACCTACTTTACTTCCGACTTTCTAATTTCAGTCAGAAGAAGAAGAAAGTACACCATTTGTTTTGATTGTCCAATATAGGTATTAGGTTTAATAAATCCATTTAATAGTCGTGTAAAGGTATAAAATTAAATGAACTAATTATAGAAACGCTTATATACTTTAGGAATCAATTAATATCTTGAACGAAGACCAAAACGCATTAATTGTTTGTTTATAAAATTCAAATTTGAAATAAAAACAAAGATTGTATGATCTTCAGCGTCAGGTTAGTGATTCGTACAATTGTTGCACAGTGCACACAGAGTATTAAAAACTTTAAAAGCAAATATTAAAATATATACTGAACCGAATTGTATGCAGAATAATGAATTTGCAGAATAATGATCGTAGACCTTAGTTCTATAATATTATGTTATAAACTCATTTTTTACCGGAGCCTGGAGAGGACCTGAATGTAAACAAAATCATTGTGAACGAATTTTTTATTCAACTTTATATCTTTAATGTTATATAATTGATTAATTATTATTCAGAAATCTTTATCTAAAACTAGACTGTTTAAATGTCAATAAATTAACAATTCGAATAACACTAAACTGAAGGTAAAAATATATTAATTCATTTTATTATTTAATGCTTTTTTGTCTATGGATATTCTACCTAAATAATAATAATAGTAACAATTGAATTAATTAGTTATTTTCAAGTCAGTTATAAATCATCACACAGTGAGTGAAAATTAATTCAAAATAGATGTGACAAGGAGATGTATTTAATCACCACTACCCGCGCAAAAAATGGATATTCCCAAATCATTCTCGGAATATTCCCAAGGAATATTCCATGATGATCATTTTTCGATATTCAGGAAATGCAGTTTTTTGACACTTTTATGGAATAGTCCCATAAATCACAAGGGAAAATCTAGGGAATCGCAGAGATGAATCTCAATGGAATAATGAAGGAATACCAATGGAATAAGACATTAAAGTAAGAGGGAATATTGAAGGAATTCCTATGGAATAAGACATCCAAAGTAAGAGGGAATATTGAAGGAATTCCTATGGAATAAGACATCCAAAGTAAGAGGGAATATTGAAGGAATTCCTATGGAATAAGACATCCAAAGTAAGAGGGAATACCTATGGAAGAAGACATCTAAAGGAAGAGGGAATATTGAAGGAATACCTATGAAATAAGACATCTAAATGAGGAGGATATATTGAAAGAATACATATGGAATAAGGCATCTAAATGAGGAGGGCATACTGAAGGAATACATATGGAATAAGACAACTAAAGGAAGAGGGAATATTGAAGGGATATCTTTTGAATGAGTCATCCAAAGAAAGAGGGAATATTGAAGAAGTACCAATGGAATAAGACATCCAAAATAAGAGGGATCACTGGCCATGTATCACTATTCACTTGAGTGCATAACTAACTGTCACATAGCTATACACCAAGAGGTTTAACTTGAAAAAATAACTGTATAAAAAAATCTACGAATATTAACACTTTAATTACAGGACACATTGCTTAAATCTAGGTATTTCCACAATTGTCCCTTTGTACTGGGATTAAATGAAAGAAACTAAACATACGTCAATCATTTTATTAAAATATCAAATAGTACATGATTTAGAAAGAGCTAATGTAATCAAGCACAAATTAATTCCTGAGCAACTTGTTTTTATGTTGTGAGGCTCTATTTATGTTCTATAAACTCTCAGTATTTTTCACTGGATATTTCTTATTTATTCTATACCGCTATGGTTGTACTTTTCAATTTCAATGTTTTCAATTTTTAGTTAAGAAAAGCTCACAGGTTTCATTTCCCATCACCTTCTCATTTTCCTCTTCCATCTGTTAATGCAGTCAACACTCAACAGTGCTTTCGTATCTTTTTGCAAAATTATTGACCACTACAATTGATTGGTGGTAGCTTAATTTGCTATGAGCTACTTTCCTGTGTGACAACTAGTACAAAGTCTTTTGCATTTGGTTCTTCATTAACCTGGAGCAAATTTATTCAACCAAGCACTTAATTTTGTCATTATTCTTAAATTCATTGATATTCTCGACTATGAAGTGA
Source organism: Caprella mutica (assembly GCA_947561585.1). Lineage (NCBI taxonomy): Eukaryota > Metazoa > Arthropoda > Malacostraca > Amphipoda > Caprellidae > Caprella > Caprella mutica. Next base: position 162,686 of record CANNZV010000867.1, on the reverse strand, counting down.
ATCTAGTGGTGTCAGCGCAGCTATAGTTTTAGTGCACGCATTTCATACTATATAGTACACACAACGAAATGAAGAGGACATGTCTCTAGATTTGTAACTTCTTAAAGTAAACCATATTGCCAGAAACTGTGACAGTGGTACCTAAAAAGAAATAAAATAATTAATTATCATCTATCAATAATCTGTATTCAATAAGTTAATCCATAAACTAAATAAAAAACCTAAGTGATTCATTCAGATTTTAAAAGATGAAAAAGTAGATAGTAAAGGGAATACAGAATTAGATAAGGAAAAAGGTTTTGAGAAACCATATGGGTCAAAAAAGTAAAAAAATCATATTAAAGTAAAACAAGAAAGGGCTCATGAACGAAGAAAAGCTACTATGAACATTATTAACACTGAAAATCATTATTGGCACTTTTAAAATTTTAATATTAAAATCTAGTCAGTTGAAGAACAGGTCACTGAAGAAATAATTTTATGAAATTTTATATTTCACTTACAGAGGATAGAGAATATAATATATTGTTTAACCTAGGTTATAGCTAAATATTCATAAACATTTCGTAAAATAGATTAACATAGTGAAACCATTTACAATTAAAGTATAAACTGAGTATATATGAATAGAAATAGGCCTACAAACTAAAATAGTACGGTAAGTAGGGTCATGCAGGTAAATTGCAGCATTTTAATTTTTAATTGCATTTCAATTCTGAACCAAAATTCCATTAATGTGTTGCATAACTATCAAATGGAGCGCAGTGCATGCTATAATTTATTAATTTAAGTTTTTAACGTGTGTTTTGAATATATGAAGTGTATGTTGCTAGAAGCCGCCGTTAGTTAGTGTGCCGCAATTTACATGCTTGACCCTACTCTTATTCCGTTATCACAAGATATCAATACTTAACTTTAAACCAAAATTTAAAATTGTTGAGTGATAACTGCTGTTGATGAAATATGAAACAATGGTGTACATACGTTAAACATTTACAATCACAATACTAACCTCTTTTTTCTTTAATTGACACTAATTTAACTACTATCTATTATAACCCGTCTATTACGTCTGAACTGCAGTGCTGCAAGGCGAAAACTAAATTGGATAAAAAATATTTTGGCTACCTGATTCGCAACTTTTAGTAGTTTCGCATTTCATACAAACGAAATAAGTAATTTTTGTAGGTACTACTAATTTCTGATAGGGAGCCAGCATTAAATTTACTGATCCGATATTCTATTCATTTAGATCGATATTTTTAATTTACTTGGTTGTTTAGTATCTGCTCAAGAACAAAAGGCCATAACGCTGACGTTTTGAAATACAAGAGACTGGAAGAAGCAACCAGAAAAGAAACTGACTTATAGAAGAAGTCACATTATAAGTCGGTGACAAAGCTCATGGATGCAGAAAAGCTTCGTGAAGGAGTTTCGTTATTAATAGAAGATGAAAATGGAAGCACATACCTAACACGAAAATCTAACACCTCATAGACGAAGAGCTTAACTCTTGCGCATCCTCAAAAACTACAAGTAGCGTTAAAAATTATATAGATGGTAAAAATTAAAAGAGAACATATGAAATCCAAATTACAACAGTTCATCTCACAAACTAACGTTTCTTAGTTTTCAAATTAGACAACCAAACTCTAAGGAAAAAGAAAAAATCATCGTTCGATTCAATTGATATTCCTTTGTTGTTTGAAATACATACTTTAAATTTCCCTTCTTCCAGGAACATTCCTTCATATAACCCAATGGGATATATTCCTTATCAAAAATATTGAAATAGTTCCAGGGATATTCAAAAGTATTTCTTAGGAAGTAAAATTTTTCATTCGATTCCCGTTACATTCAGTCATTGTTTCACTAAGAATACTGTAGATCCCAAATGTTCCAGGGATATTCCTTCGTTATATTTTTGGGAATACTATTATATGTAACTAGCTTGAAAATTCTTGGGATATATATGGGATATTCATAATGGAATGCTATCAAAAATATATATTCCAAGAATATTCCAATTTGTTTCGCATGGAATACTATAGAAATATGATATTCCCTGAATATTCCAATTTGTTTCGCATGGAATACTATAGAAATATGATATTCCCTGAATATCCTAGGATAATATCTGACCGAATACTGTAACTCTCCAATATTCCTGGAATAATCCCTCGTATAAGAATTTGAATAGTATCCGATATTATTGTTACAGGAATATTCCTTCATCATCAAACTGTGAGTGCAGACTAGGAGGGAATATTGTAGATATTAAGGGAATATCCCAGGCATAAAACCTTCTTGCCCGGGTAGGAGGTATCAATTAAATACTGAGTTAAAAATGGAATTATTCCTCGGAAGATATACACGTATTTAATATCTATTGTTTGCCTGTCTACACTTTCTTATCTTTTCAAATTATATACAATTGTAATTGCTATGTTTTCCAAGCATCAAAATAATAGGAGTATGTAGTACACCAGTGACAACAAGCTGCCTGTGTCTGTTGAATTGAATATTAGACGATACATATCTAACTCTCATTAGCATTTTCTTCAATAGTTAATTAGGTAAAGTCTGTGCTGGCCTCTGGCGGTATTGTTTAACTTGTTTATATTTACATTAATTAGCTTAGTTTGAACAGTATGACAGGGTAAAAATTAGGTAAGTTTTTATTCACAGGCTTTGAATTGCGTTCTACTTTTAATATGTATGGGTACTATTAATATTATGTAGAGTCTAACTTTTTCCACCTTCTCTCCCAGTATTGTATAAATTTAATTCATACATAATAAAAATTGTATTGATTAATTCAGTTGTAGATTTATACAATGGTGTAAAACAGTACAACAAATATATAACTATTTTAACAATAACAATTTTATGAGATACCTCATTAACCTTTCTGTTTGTATCTACTTCTATGTTTATGTTTTCTGTACTTTTGGTTCCATGTTTCGCTCCAGTATATAGGTATATATTATTACTCTAAACCTCAATGTATACCTATCAATAACTTCTTCAAAATAAAAGGTCATTGAAAAGTATACCTATATTTTAAGCCGATTAGTGTGTTGGTTTACTTTGATTATACTATTATGATACTCATCACTTTATTTGAACTCTATTTTTTTAAATTTAAATTATATATACTATTTTTTATCTTTAGATCAGTAAATAAAATGTCGACTGCCAAAAAATAACATATATACAATTATTATTATCACTCGACTGTTGGTGTTGACACTTTATGGATTTTATTTCAAGTTAATTCAGCGCCACAGATGTCACTTGAGTTTTTGAATGATTATCCAATACATTTTATAACATTTTCTATTGTGAATATAGTTTCATTTTAATGATAAACTAAATACTTCAAACACAAAATAAAAAATATTCCCCATTTGTATTAGTTATGACAAAATGTAATGATATTTTGCGGATATTTTAGACAATATGTGGAAATCTTTGAAAATGTGGCGGCATATGGCATATTATTTTCAGTGCTGAATAAGATGCGAGTGTGGGAAGGTGTGCCAGCAGTGCTCCCAACTTCATTCACTGGGTTCACTGAGAATGTTTCCTACTGTAGTTCTCATTGTGAAATTTTTTGTGCAATATTGTGTATTTGGCAACAACCTTTAATGAATTTTATTTCCTATTTGTGATTCTCCAGGGACTTTGATACCTAGAAATAGTTACCTAGTTTCCAATGGTAGCCTGATCTCTACCATGGCAGTTAGTACTTTGAGTTCAATAAAATGTTGGTGGGTTGTTCACCTACCTCAGTATAAAAGACTTCACCCTTTTGTCAATCAATTTGGTAGGTTATGTTTATGTTGTGAACTACAGTGGCGAGTTGTTTTATGTAACCGCCTCACAGACAGATAATTTGCTTGCCGGCCTAGTCTGTGGTACCTACCTGGCTACTATTACGGCATTGCCTAACAGTTATATTTGAGGAGTTAGCCATGGTGAATAAAAAGTGAACTGCATTTTGGTGTTGAAATTTACTTTTTTTAAATTTTGAAATAAATTAATTATTCCTCCCAACAGTCTAACAGAATCACAGATCAACAAATTATTGTCTGTTATCTTTGTACCAACGTATTTTCCTGGTTAAAACTTGTAACGGCTGGGCTGTCAAATAACTGAATACAATAGTACAATAGCATTGATTAATGAGGGCCGTTTCACTAGTGCGACTCTGACATTCATTATTGGTCAATTTTGATATTTTCATCATATCTTATTGAGTTGAGTGGCCACGAAGTAGGTACTATCTAGCTCTCTTTCATCTTCAATATAAAATTATCCTGTTACTCTGCAGAGTTGTTTACGATTTAATTTTAAGCTTTTTGAAGTTCCGTTGTGTCATCATTTAGGTACCTACTACCTAGTATGGTTACTGGAGTAGCTTCCGAGTTATCGGACTGTCCCAAATCTTCGATCATATAAGAAAAAAATATAAAAAAATTATCAATTTATATTATTATAGGACCGAAAATGTAGAACCGTTTGGTAACTCGTAACTAGGCCTAACTCTATTTATCGTCATGCTCCCCCCATACACACTATGTTATTGCATAATTCTACATGAAGGTGGTTATCTATGTATATGTGTTCTCGCATACGATCATACTGCATGCAAATGTAGTTTCTTGCGTATATATCAATATACCTAATGGCAATAATTAATTTGCATTGCCTATATCAGTTTGTATCACAAACAACGTTTGTCTTGCATCGTTGTAGCGTGTGGACGCGCGCACTGCATTTGTTTTATTGTTTGTACGGTGCGGTAGTTATGTTGTTTTTATTGGTAGTTACATGCGTGCTAACTTCTGTTTGAGAATAACAATCTCTGGTTTGTTTAAATAATAGTTAAGTGTTATGCAAACACAATATCTAAATAACAACATAGCAAGTATTCAATCACAGAGTCTGGACATGTACCGGTTATTAAGTCTTTATCTAGCAGAAAGGCAAATTTTTGAATTAACTTTCAAAGTCAATGCATGTAGGGTCAGTTACGAATTATCGGACAGCTCGATATTTTCGATCACATAAAAATATATATAATATAGTAACTCGTTACAAGTAAAAAGATTTAAAATAACAGTTGTAACACACCCTGTACTAGCCACAGTGCAAGCCTAGTGCTGTAGCTGTCGGCAAACCTTTTATCGGAGCAAATTGCTGCATTATACATTAAAATCTGAGCCATTGTGCTATTTCGTGTTGTGACCTCAACTCTGAAGTCTGGACTGAAAGAGTCTGTGCTTGAGTAATTTGTGTTGAAATGTCATAGAGTGCAGACTATTCGTAGTTAAATGAACTCCTACACTACTAGTCGCAAAATAGAGTTTGTTGTATAATTTTTATCACTAGCCTTCACCTATGCATTCTATGTTACGTAGCATGCTCGCTAATAGTGAACTTAGTGCTATTACGATAGGAATAAACTTACCAGCCAATTCCTTGGTCTTGTTAGGTTTTATTATATGAATTGCCGTACTAAGATGTATCGACTTTATTAGCTATTTGATGTCAACTTCATAAATGTTATTTCGAAAACTGTATTTATTCCACTAATTTACTGCTATAATATAAAACTCGTAATTGAAGTATCTGTATAATCGATTTATGGACGACTAAAATCTTATCGAAAAATGATATTGACATATTAAGGTTCCAAATTTCACCGCTGACTATTTTCGAACCGCTATCTCCCACTGCAGAGTCGTGATTATTATTACAAAGTTATAGTAGATAATGAATTAAATACCGCATGAGAATTGTAATTCCATATTTACTATGTACTTGCCAAAGTTGTACATTACAAGCATGTTGGAGTGATTTTTTTCTGTACTTTAGGGTTTAACTTTATTTGTTGATTATCAATGACGCTGAAGGTAATGGACAGTTTTCCATTTAAAACATTCCATTAATTGAAGTAGCTCATTCCTTGGTGATATTTTTTTTAGCTGGTGGAAAGTATGTTGTAGAAGATTAAATACCTAATTACTGTTGTTTGTTTTTACCATCACACGACGTACAGTGTCTCTCACTAATCAGTAGTACATTCCGAGGTTTGTTTTGAATTTCTCGAAGTGGTTTAAAGGAGAGGGGCGTCTAATGTTCGTATCAAATATTTCATCATAATATGATAAATAAACATTGATTAGTTACGGATAAATATTTCGTCTCAAGTCACTGTATTTTCAGAGAAAATAGAGTTTTTATTAGTTAATATAAGTTTATGCGATCATTTCATAGATGGCGTTGATCGCATTATTTCCAGAACATTCTTCACGAACGTTTATAGAATGTCTGATTATCTTCAGAAATAAGCTATAAAGATTTGATTTGTAATTTATATACAATATACTAACAAAAATAGTATTTCTTGACTTATAATCAATACTACTACTCGCAGCTATACAAAAGTTTTTTGCACAACGTTTGTGGTATTACAACAAGATGGCGTCAATGACTCGTGCAAAGCTTGTGCTATTTGTCACTAGATGGCGCTTTTTCAAAATATATAAATTTTTCTTTTCTTCAATAAGTGTTATTTAGATGAACAGAGTACATTATCATACATGATTAAGTATGCTGCTTCCATTAAAACACTTATTAACAAATGCCTGATTTTACCCGCACCCCCCCCCCTCTCTTAACAGTTGATATAGCAGGCTTACTGCGTGTTTTTTTTAGATTTTTATTGCTCTTCACTTTAGATGGTGTTTCAAAAAAGGCAGCGAAGCTAATTTTACTTCATACTAGATACTAGTGTTTATCATATAAATATATATTATATTGTTATATAAACACTATTATTCTCATTTTAGACTAAATTAATAGCAATAACGATCACATTATTATTAAATTTTTTAATTTTTATTCCTACTGTCTGGTAGGTGTGGGGTGGCTACTGTCTGGTAGGTGTGGGGTGGCTACTGTCTGGTAGGTGTGGGGTGGCTACTGTCTGGTAGGTGTGGGGTGGCTACTGTCTGGTAGGTGTGGGGCGGCTACTGTCTGGTAGGTGTGGGGTGGCTACTGTCTGGTAGGTGTGGGGCGGCTACTGTCTGGTAGGTGTGGGGCGGCTACTGTCTGGTAGGTGTGGGGCGGCTACTGTCTGGTAGGTGTGGGGCGGCTACTGTCTGGTAGGTGTGGGGTGGCTACTGTCTGGTAGGTGTGGGGCGGCTACTGTCTGGTAGGTGTGGGGTGGCTACTGTCTGGTAGGTGTGGGGTGGCTACTGTCTGGTAGGTGTGGGGTGGCTACTGTCTGGTAGGTGTGGGGCGGCTACTGTCTGGTAGGTGTGGGGCGGCTACTGTCTGGTAGGTGTGGGGCGGCTACTGTCTGGTAGGTGTGGGGTGGCTACTATCTGGTAGGTGTGGGGCGGCTACTGTCTGGTAGGTGTGGGGCGGCTACTGTCTGGTAGGTGTGGGGCGGCTACTGTCTGGTAGGCGTGGGGTGGCTACTGTCTGGTAGGTGTGGGGTGGCTACTGTCTGGTAGGTGTGGGGTGGCTACTGTCTGGTAGGTGTGGGGTGGCTACTGTCTGGTAGGTGTGGGGTGGCTACTGTCTGGTTGGTGTGGGGTGGCTACTGTCTGGTAGGTGTGGGGCGGCTACTGTCTGGTAGGTGTGGGGCGGCTACTGTCTGGTAGGTGTGGGGTGGCTACTGTCTGGTAGGTGTGGGGTGGCTACTGTCTGGTAGGTGTGGGGTGGCTACTGTCTGGTAGGTGTGGGGTGGCTACTGTCTGGTAGGTGTGGGGTGGCTACTGTCTGGTTGGTGTGGGGTGGCTACTGTCTGGTTGGTGTGGGGTGGCTACTGTCTGGTTGGTGTGGGGTGGCTACTGTCTGGTAGGTGTGAGGTGTCTACTGTCTGGTAGGTCTCAGTCACGCTTCGTTCACTCGCCAGGACAGAAAAAAGTTCCTCTCGCTGCAGAGGTTAGCAACCTATGACTGCACAGTCACTCTGAGGACTGTATGCCTCATGACTGTTAATATAGTGAGACTGTATGGTCTTTGTGCAGTTTTCACTGTCTCATTGGCTCAATATTAACATGTTAGCCACAGTCTTCTCTTCTAAGACACAATCTTTTTACCCAAGAGTAGATCAGAGTCTCACCTCTCTTCAGTTTTCTCTCCAATTGAGATAATTGAAGTTATTTAAAATGTCTGCACTAAGGTGATCTTATTACCATAAACAGAACCTGAGGCTTTTTCATAAGCTTGCATTCATATTTAATAGGTCTGTAATAACTTATATGTGGTAATTCTGCTTCTTCTTCGAAATAGATGATTGTTTTAACTAATCCACCACTAATAAGTTTTGTGGTTAAGTAGTGTTGGAATTAGTGACAATAACGCATGCATACAATAACCGGCTCCTTGCCATTGTGTCTTGTTTGTCCAGTATTGTAACATTTCTGTACCCATTACACGCACTGCTGTCCCCATTACAATCTCTGCCATCCCTTTCTATTAACTAATGGGGAAATGGGTACAGATCTCTCTGGCAGTGTCTTGGTATTAGTAAAATATAAAGCATGAAATACTTTACTAATTTTAATGGATTGGCATCAGATTTTTATATATTTTAATGAATGTTAGTAGTGTTAGCTGCAATGATTCAATGCTTAACGTTTAAGATATTGACATCTATTAAATATACGGAGTATTAGTAGTCTCCACTCCATCACTGTGTCTCCACTCCATCACTGTGTCTCCACTCTACAGTGTCTCCACTCCATCTAGCCAATTGAGTGCAAATGGCTATAATAGCCTCTGAGTCGCCTTTACCTATTCAATACCTCATATTTAACCTCACTGTTCACAAGTCAGACCTTTGCCTTATTATTTGTCTCACCCTTAGCTTACCATGACAAAAAGATAGCATTCATATTTATTAGAGCACTACACGCTTAATATTAAACATTTTTATTAATACATGTATTCCTGGTCTGTACTAAACTGTTTATAAAAGTGTTAACCTGTACATCATTGTAATTCATATCGCTGTAAGTAATGTCATCTGCCATTTTCATTAAAGTGAACCACGAACTGTGGTAGAGAAACAGCGTGAAACTTGAAATATTAAGCACTTTGTTATCCCTAGTGGTGAGAATGGTAACTAGTTACACATCTACCTAGTTGCACATCTACCTAGTTTCACATCTACCTAGTTTCACATCTACCTAGTTTCACATCTACCTAGTTTCACATCTACCTAGTTTCACATCTACCTAGTTTCACATCTACCTAGTTTCACATCTACCTAGTTGCACATCTACCTAGTTTCACATCTACCTAGTTGCACATCTACCTAGTTGCACATCTACCTAGTTGCACATCTACCTAGTTGCACATCTACCGAGTTGCACATCTACCTAGTTGCACATCTACCTAGTTGCACATCTACCTAGTTGCACATCTACCTAGCTGCACATCTACCTAGCTGCACATCTACCTAGTTGCACATCTACCTAGCTGCACATCTACCTAGCTGCACATCTACCTAGTTGCACATCTACCTAGTTGCACATCTACCTAGCTGCACATCTACCTAGTTGCACATCTACCTAGTTGCACATCTACCTAGCTGCACATCTACCTAGCTGCACATCTACCTAGTTGCACATTTACCTAGCTGCACATTTACCTAGCTGCACATCTACCTAGCTGCACATTTACCTAGCTGCACATTTACCTAGCTGCACATCTACCTAGCTGCACATCTACCTAGCTGCACATCTACCTAGCTGCACATTTACCTAGCTATACGAGATAGACATGACCATAACCTGTTATGGTTATTGCACTAGTTTATTTAGCTAGAAAAATAATATAGAATAATTCAAACGGTTTTGAATTATGAGATAGCGTATAAATGAAACTGTGTATAAATAAAATTGTGTATAAATGAAACTGTATAAATGAAACTGTATAAATTGGAACTGTATATAAATGAATCTGTATAAATGAAAATGTATATAAATGAAAATGTATATAAATGAAAATGTATATAAATGAAAATGTATATAAATGAAAATGTATATAAATGAAAATGTATAGCTAAATGAATCTATAAATTGGAACTGTGTATAAATGATGAAATTCTAATGGATATAGAAATGAATAGAGAATAGCTCAAACGGTATTTTCCAATACAACACTAATTGAATTTCATTATTAAATAATCTTGAAAACTTGAATAGTGTCATGGCACAAATTGATTTCTGTCATTCGGCACTGATAATATTTCCTTTTGCTCACCTATTGGCTTCAAGTTGTAGCCACTGTGACTAATATTAGTTATTCCAGGTAGTTACTTGCCATCTGTTACTGACTTGATAGATTATTTAGAGAGATTTTCTACAGGAGAATGAAACGTATGGGGTATGGAGTACTGAACTAGTGACTGAGTGACTGAACTAGTGACTGAGTGACTGAACTAGTGACTGAGTGACTGAACTAGTGGCTGAGTGACTGAACTAGTGGCTGAGTGACTGAACTAGTGGCTGAGTGACTGAACTAGTGGCTGAGTGACTGAACTAGTGGCTGAGTGACTGAACTAGTGGCTGAGTGACTTAACTAGTGGCTGAGTGACTGAACTAGTGGCTGAGTGACTGAACTAGTGGCTAAGTGACTGAACTAGTTACTGTGAGACTGGCGAGTGACTGTGAGAGACTGGCGAGTGACTGTGAGAGACTGGCTAGTGACTGTGAGAGACTGGCTAGTGACTGTGAGAGACTGGCTAGTGACTGTGAGAGACTGGCTAGTGACTGTGAGAGACTGTGAGAGACTGGCGAGTGACTTGTGAGAGACTGGCGAGTGACTTGTGAGAGACTGGCGAGTGACTTGTGAGAGACTGGCGAGTGACTTGTGAGAGACTGGCGAGTGACTTGTGAGAGACTGGCGAGTGACTTGTGAGAGACTGGCGAGTGACTTGTGAGAGACTGGCGAGTGACTTGTGAGAGACTGGCGAGTGACTTGTGAGAGACTGGCGAGTGACTTGTGAGAGACTGGCGAGTGACTTGTGAGAGACTGGCGAGTGACTTGTGAGAGACTGGCGAGTGACTTGTGAGAGACTGGCGAGTGACTTGTGAGAGACTGGCGAGTGACTTTTTAGAGACTGGCGAGTGACTTGTGAGAGACTGGCGAGTGACTTGTGAGAGACTGTCGAGTGACTTGTGAGAGACTGTCGAGTGACTTGTGAGAGACTGGCGAGTGACTTGTGAGAGACTGGCGAGTGACTTGTGAGAGACTGGCGAGTGACTTGTGAGAGACTGGCGAGTGACTTGTGAGAGACTGGCGAGTGACTTGTGAGAGACTGGCGAGTGACTTGTGAGAGACTGGCGAGTGACTTGTGAGAGACTGGCGAGTGACTTTTTAGAGACTGGCGAGTGACTTTTTAGAGACTGGCGAGTGACTTGTGAGAGACTGGCGAGTGACTTGTGAGAGACTGTCGAGTGACTTGTGAGAGACTGTCGAGTGACTTGTGAGAGACTGGCGAGTGACTTGTGAGAGACTGGCGAGTGACTTGTGAGAGACTGGCGAGTGACTTGTGAGAGACTGGCGAGTGACTTGTGAGAGACTGTCGAGTGACTTGTGAGAGACTGTCGAGTGACTTGTGAGAGACTGTCGAGTGACTTGTGAGAGACTGGCGAGTGACTTGTGAGAGACTGGCGAGTGACTTGTGAGAGACTGGCGAGTGACTTGTGAGAGACTGGCGAGTGACTTGTGAGAGACTGGCGAGTGACTTGTGAGAGACTGGCGAGTGACTTGTGAGAGACTGGCGAGTGACTTGTGAGAGACTGGCTAGTGACTTGTGAGAGACTGGCGAGTGACTTGTGAGAGACTGGCGAGTGACTTGTGAGAGACTGGCTAGTGACTGGCAAATGACTATGATTCAAAGTCTGTATCATTATTCTTTTTATTCAAAATTTTATTTCTCACAACGATTTATTTCCCCAAGTTTGTACAATGTTCTCCTGTTTTCCTTGGTTATATTTAACCTCTATTATTTCTTTTTTTTACTCTTGGCGTGGAGTCTAAAAGTTTCCCTTTTATCTCAAAATGCCTCGTCATGTTTTACTAGAGTCTAAAATTTCTGTGAATATGTGCTAAAAAAATAGTCACTCCATATGTTCGTTACAACGGTCACGAGAAAATGAAATGGTAACGTGTCATTTCTTATACATTTCATTAATTCTATTTCAAAACCAGGGGCTTTGAATTTAGAATATAGTGAAGAGTTGTCCATGTGAGGCCAGCACTGTGATAGTGTACTTTATTAATTTAATTGTTAAAATAGCTATTTGCTTGCACTTTCAGAAGATAGAATTCTCTAATTTGCAATATTCTAATTTCTTATCAAATTGACTTGGTAGATTTCCTTACTATCACCTCTTCATTTTCCTCTTCCTTTCTTAATTGTCGGTTCTTGTATTCGAATTGTCACAGTACTTTGTGACTCACAGAGTAGCTTTTCTGCGTCCATGAGTCACCACCAACTGATGGTATATGACTTTGGTCATGGATTCACTTTTTATAACTTCTTTTTTGCAGTCCCTTGTATTTGTTGTAACCGTTATCCCTCTATAGTGAATTGTCATTTAGAGTTTCTAGTGTTTAGGGTGTCACTTTCTAGTGCATTTATTAACGGTATTGTGATGCGGAATGTGAGTGACATTATTTAGATACAAGGATACTCTTCCTGCAGAGACATTACCACTGCCAAGGATATGATTTAAGGACCCTCATCCTAGGGACATGGATCGGGATGCTCTCGGCAAGGTAAGTCATACCATCTAACTTATTCTTAGACAAGTGAGTGAGACAAGAACACAAAGTTGTTAGTGAAATCATTAAATAATAATTTCAATGTATGTTGCTTCAATTATTTTATCTAAATATTACATTGCTATAAATCCATATCAATTTATTGTAAGAGAATTTTTACTTTGCTTTTAACTGAAATGTTTTCGACATAAAATGATAATATAGGTATTTACAATTTCACCATAAGTGTATAGTTTAGTGTAAAGCATGCAGTGCTAAAAGTGTATTAGTTAACTTATTCAACTAGTTACACCCTAGTTACTGCAGACATCCTTTGTCTGTATTATTTGTACTATGTTATCCTCTACATTGTCTGTAACTGCACCTTTTCAACATTGTGTTTCTTTAGCTTATTCACAATAAACAGAGACAACGGACCTTTTCACGATCATTATTCTTTGCAATTTTTAGTATATTTTATTGCTATTTGAACATTGGGTTCAGACATTAGTTATTGACTGTTAATTGTAACTTCTATTTATTTGCCAACCCTTAACATTTTTCATGTATTGAACTCCGATTAAATTTTGCAAACATAATAAGTTGCTAATTCACTTTTCCCTTTTCTCAGTGTTATTACCTATCTTATCAGTCCCTTTATCAGTCTTTTCACCTGTTCTCTCTCTATAGCTCTTTACTCAGGTGTGAACTGTTTGCACAGTGTGCAATATACCTGCCTGCAGTTACAATATCGTGGTAATAGCTGTAGCTATTATATTATACTTAGAATGTATTAAATACACTGTGGTATTGGAGTGCTTATTTTTCTGAATTAACTAGGGTAAGTTCAGAGTTATCGATCGGTTCCACATTTTCGATCGTAAGGAAAAATAATTTTAATTCGTATCCATAATATCTGCAGGTAAGTGGGTACGAATTAATAGTATAGTTTCTGTTTATGATCGTAAATGTGGAACCGTTCAATAACTCGTAACTTACCTTTGTTATCGTTATCTGTTTGGCAAGATGTTATCAGTTTAATATCTCCTCAACAATCAATTAGAGATCACTGTTAACTGATAAGGGAGATAAGATGCTCCATGTTAGTCTGGTTGCAATGTACAGAAAGAATATACTAATGCTACATTTGAAACAATGTAATTCTCTCCGTTTCTCTATCGCAATGTAGAATAAGTCACCATTTGTGTTGTGACAGTTATACTTATATTAATTTAATTATCATCTGTTCTTTTCCAAGTATCTATTTCTTTAATTACCAATGAAATCAAATATAACTTTATAATGTTGCTTTCAGAGAACAAGCTATTTAATAGCTGTCAGCTTAGTGTACATTTGAAGCAACTGTCATCAATAACATTTAAAGCTCCTTAGCACAAATACTTCGAAGTAACAATCTTTATCATTTGAAAATGAATTAAGGTATTTAACAATTAAGATATCTTTTAAGGACCTCTATAATTATGGACATATTTCACAAAGAAATATAATACCATAAAGTATTAAATTACAGATCTATTAAATGGAAGTATTTTCTATGTAATCCGTTAATCTAAGTAATTACCTTCTTCTTCAAATCTGTTTCCAATCAGTAGACCTATCTAGAGTGTGCGTCACTAGGCCTAAGCCTCTCAAAAGGACGTCATTATAAGGTAGGCACGGTTCAGTGACTACTGTTGTTGTCTCACTCTAATCTATATACTTTCCATAGTGTTGTTTGGGATTGAAATGGTAAGAAGCTAATGCTCTTTACCTATTTAGTTTATAGTCATTACGAAATTAAGTTATATGGTTTGTAATTTTGTATAATGTATGATTTATATTAGATATATGATGAAATTATTGAAATAACTTTTTAAAGTCTCTGTTATTTCACTTTACAATATCTCCCTTCTATCAATCAAAATAATATTGAGACAACCTAAATCGTATGGATATATTACTAACACCAGCAGTCAATTCGACTGATTATTATTTTTATTTGTTTTTTTCTTATATTATTACTGGTTAGTAGATATTTGAATTTATTTTTTACACACTAATAACGATTTAAGAAATAGCAATGTCTGTAAAATAGAAGTCATATTGACTGCTGGTAGTCCAAGTTTAAATTGTTTATAATCACCTCGAGACGGAAATGCCTGTATAATCAGCCACTCTATTTCCAGTGTGTCCAGTTCCACCTGAAGATGGTAGCTAATAGTGTCAGTTGTAATGACAGTACATGTTAATGTGATATAGGAAATGTCTGTAGTCCCTATTTGGCACATCACAAATAGGTCATCCTCTCTCTGATGCTATCCACTCCTCATTCTCCTCACGAACTGTGTGACTGCATTCTCACTTGATATCAGTGGTCACAAGAGAGTGAATTATATCAACTTACCATTGCACTCTAGATGTTCAACCTGTCATTGATTGGTGTGTAGGGTATGTTGCGTTGCAATTGTCGGTCAGTTTCACATCTTCGGTCATATAAGAAAAACTATATAATGATAATTTCAATTTCAATTGGTATCGAAGGTACCTGCATGTATCTTCGATATGAATTAAAAATTAAATAATTATCATTGTAGTTTTCTCTTATGTGACCGAAGATGTGAAACTGACCGACAATTTGTAACTTTCCCTACCTGTAAATAGCACCGGAGGTAAACTTTCAAGGATAATTGGTGCTCATTGTCCTTTTTTTCATTATAATTTTTATTGTTTCAAAATAGTAATACATTATTTGTCATTGGTTCACAGCAATATTCGAGATAATTTTGAAAATATTTCTTTGACATTTTCAACGTTTTAATTAAAGATTACTTGTTGACTTGCAATAAACAAATCACAACCACTGCTGTTAGAGTAATGGGTTTAACTTTAATTACTTTAATATCTATAAATCATCATTTGAATCATATTACTTCACTATTTATTTTATCGGCTTTAAACTAATTATATGTTATCATTAGAGTTTGATAATTAAAATAAAATATGAATGCAGTTCTTTGACTGTTGCTTTTTGCTCATACTGTTTAATATAGTACGTATTTATTAATTATAAAATGTTATTATTATTAATTTCATCTCTATATTTGACCCTTTATCATTCAGATAACCTGTTTTCATACCTAATTTAAACCTATCGGTCCTACTTTTGCATAATCAATAGTTGATAATATTTTCCCCATATCATAACTACTTACTTATTGGCAGAAGTTTTTATTGTTTGGTTATATTTTATTATTTTATATGCTGTAGACAAAATAATTTTAATTGATTTATCAAATTGTGTATGAATTGCATTAAAAAAATTGCATTCATGTTTACGTTGATTTTTAATCAATTTAGTTGATAAGTTTTCAAAATGGATGCGTTTACTGAAAGTCAACACATGACAACCTAATTGGAGAGGAATGATAAATGCAAAGAGAGTGTAAACACAAGTTAGTATAAACACCTCATAGACAAAACAGACCATTATTGTGAAATAACCACACTAAATACAGGATTGCACATGCTGATTCGCATTACAATTATAATTAGGATATTTACTTTTCTATATGCAATGCTTTTGCTAATACTGGTATTATCTCTCTGCCGATCTCTGTGGAGATATCTCTTGTTTAAGTACTTTAGATTACGAAACTGAATGTATGATTGAAATAGAAAAGTTAATGGATAAGATAGCCTATATCACCTTTCATTGGATCACCTCTGTAGAAATAGAAGAGTTACATCTCGCACGTTAGATGCAACGTATGGCGCTGATTTAAAGCTTTATTTGATAAGGAAATGCCTACAGTAACTGCGACAACAAATTATCCCATCAAAGATGAGTGATGCAAGAATCACAAGGTGCAAATCCTCTATAGTTAGTCCTAGGCACGAACCCACGTCCTACAGTGCTGCATTGGTGTCCAGTTAACCATGAGAACTGCACTGGTGCTATCCTAATCAGCTCACTGATATGAGGGTGCAGTGTTAGCCGCCCTAACACTCCAAACACTGCAATTGCTCCTTAGATGTGTTGTTGGTAACTACTTTCTATTTATTAAGTGCTGTGGTTTGGCAATAGGATATTTTATCAGTTTATAATACCTTTTTATTAAATGTTACTTACTATGAATGGTTTGCAATAAATCATATGTGTATTTCTTCTGCGCAATCTACCGAGATGTGCTTTTTTAAATCCCTTGAACCCCGAATGCCTAGCGTGTGTTAATACCTTCTTTTCATTTATTTTTAAATTATATACTGATATATGTGTAGAGGGATGTGTCGCCCTTCCCACCAAACTCCCTGCCAAGTCATCACACAATCATGAAGTGTGCAGTACAACAAACTAGTGGATAAAACAAACTACATTACGGCCATTTATGTTGAGAGTTTTAAAGTAATCTTCACTCATTTCTTGTCATCTTTGTTAGGTTTTTTCAAAGTAATCTTCATAAATTTATAAATAAATGACGATTATTTTGAGTCTCTCAACATAAATGGCCGTTATGTAGTTTGTTGTATCCACTGGTTTGTTGTATCCACTGGTTTGTTGTATCCACTAGTTTGTGGTATCCACTAGTTTGTTGTATCCACTAGTTTGTTGTATCCACTAGTTTGTTGTATCCACTGGTTTGTTATATCCACTGGTTTGTTGTATCTACTGGTTTGTTGTATCTACTGGTTTGTTGTATCCACTGGTTTGTTGTATCCACTGGTTTGTTGTATCCACTGGTTTGTTGTATCCACTGGTTTGTTGTATCCACTGGTTTGTTGTATCCACTGGTTTGTTGTATCCACTAGTTTGTTGTATCCACTGGTTTGTTGTATCCACTGGTTTGTTGTATCTACTGGTTTGTTGTATCTACTAGTTTGTTGTATCCACTGGTTTGTTGTATCCACTGGTTTGTTGTATCCACTGGTTTGTTGTATCCACTGGTTTGTTGTATCCACTGGTTTGTTGTATCCACTGGTTTGTTGTATCCACTAGTTTGTTGTATCCACTGGTTTGTTGTATCCACTGGTTTGTTGTATCCACTGGTTTGTTGTATCCACTGGTTTGTTGTATCCACTGGTTTGTTGTATCCACTGGTTTGTTGTATCCACTGGTTTGTTGTATCCACTAGTTTGTTGTATCCACTAGTTTGTTGTACTGAACACTAGCTACATGATCGTTTGATGACTTGGCAGGGGGTTTGGTGGGTGGTACTTCCCCTGTTATACATGTTTCAGTATTTAACTTAAAAATAAATGAAATGAAAGGATAAACGCACGCTACGCATTAGAAGGTAAGAATGGTTAAAAACGCGCAACTGTGTAAATAGCGCGGAAACCATCCATGGACATCATTATTACGATTATTCGAGGTATGACTTGAGTAATCGAATAACGTAACTTACGAATATCAGTCGGTTTCACATCTCAAGCCATATAAGAAGACACGATATAATGAGAATAGTTTAATATTTACATATACAGTTTTATCTTATCTGATCGAAGATGTGAAAGTGACCGATAATTCGTAACTTACCCACCTGTCTCAAATCCACACGCATCTACTGTATATCATACAAAATAATGATTGTTGTTTTCTGTCTGAATATTGTTCTTGGTTTTTTTTAAATAACTTGAAATCAAAATGAATACCCTATCAATGCTAATTGCAATATTGAAGTACCTGTAGAGCTGAATATAGACATGACATCCCATTGTTGTGGTACCATCAGTTGAAGATGTACTTAGCCATTCAAATTAGATACAGAGTTCACATAATTTGCACATGGTGAAAGTAGCTATTTCATTTGTTATTATAATAATTATTGTATCTGTTTTAAAAGGCACAATAAAGTATTGCAAGTTAGTGCTAAGTTTAGAATGAAGTTACTACTTGAAATGAGTAACACAAATGTGAGAAGCTACTTCTTATCTCTATGCTATAATGACATCATTCATGTAGAGGCTTCATGTGAAATAATGGCCTCCTTTTCGCTAATCCTTATGCAATACTTTAAATAACTCTTCAACTCTCTTCCATTTCTTCTTCTTTTAGGTCTGTTCATGTTTATTTATAGCACAGAGTGTCATGCGATGAACAAAGGACTTTTATTCTTTATTTCGTATTCTGAGTGTGGCTAAAAATTTCCTCAAACATTCTCCGAAGATGATTTGGTGCGTTGTAACTTAGTAAAATGATGAGCTGTTTCATCGGTACTATAGAAGGGTGTGCTCTTGCCGCGTGTTTTTATCACACTTATTCACATTGAATTAATTTGAGAACTAATACTATCATCGTTTTTAAAAAAAAGTTATGCTTGTTAATTATTCATTCAAATGAGCAGGGGGTGATGATAGTAGCCCCCTCCCCCCCCCCCTCATAGTCCCAAGGTTATCAGAGGGGTTTTCTTGTTCAGTTGATAACTTTTTTTATTTAGTTTGATATTCTTTTATTGCGTCTGCGTGTGTATAGATTTTCTTGTGTTTATGTTATCTTTAGCTTGCTGCATCTAATATCAAGTTCTGTATCTTCCTAATTCCTTTTAACCCCTCTAACTGAGCTATACTTTCACTGTCCACTTATCTCTCCTCGCTGTGAAATCATCAAAATTATTATTATCTTAATATGCCAAAAAACTACTTGTTTATATTTATAAGTTAATTTAGGATTGATTTCATATGTTGATAGTAAGAAGTTCATATGTTATGTATTTAATAATATTTTGGTGAGTCAAATTGCAACATACTTATAGCTTATAGTGCTTTATTGTTGTATAGTGACGTCATCGTAAGTTTGATAGTCTGCGCGGATCTCATAATATACATGTTAGGAATAAAATATAACTTGGACTTAACTATTCAAAGAAAGACACTTGTTTTATATAATGATATGTTATTATAATTTAATATTTTAATTGTTGGCAGATTATAATAATTCAAAATGTTATTGTCCTAAATTACAAATGTATGAACAAAATATTATGTGAAATTTTAAACCCATCAATTTACTATACAAAACTGTGTGATTTGAAATTTTGAATTAACTAAAAAAATGGGTCTGAGTCCCCAAAATCAATTGAAAGTTATTTGAAAAAATATTTCAGGTAGAGTCTATTGAAATTATTCCAATTTTCAATATTATTGACTGCATAAAATTTGTGCAGATAATAAATGAGATCCTAACTCTTTGCTTGAATATTTTAATCTCATCTTTCTAGTAATTTTGAATTTTTTTTTCTCTTATAATGATGTAGGTAAGTCTATTGTATTTGCAGGTATAGTCTATTGACTCGATAAACAAAATAAGTAACACCCGTCAAGTCTCCAGTGTTGAACATTTCCATTTCTGGCAAATGTTACAAACTTTCAAGTTTCAACCTTCGACGATGAAAAATGACGTAAATAAATCGATTAGCTTGCCTTGTTTGCAGGATTGTGATTTCACTCTTTTCAAGGCTGCTTGCATATTTAAATACTATATTGTATGGGTATTTAAAATATACCATATTGATTTATCGCAAGCAAATACCATTCAAAGAATACTCTCAACTATTTAATATATAATTCTTGTTACAAAACGATAACGACTTAATAAAGACATTACTATTTATTTTTGTTACTGTTCATGTTAACCTGTTCAATGCCATTTTGATTTCATTTCACAACATTGGTGATAGCAACAAGCAGTGAGTTAAATAGACTGTCCTAAATGCAATCACGGCAATATCCTGTTAGTGAGTTCATCGTTATAGTTTTTATGTCACAGTGACTGGGTGTGTACAAATGATACGCTATTTACTATGAACTGTATACTTTACTGGAAAAGGCTTTTTTTGTAGTCATTCATTTAATTTGTCACTAGCGGTGGTTAAATTTGTACCATTTCTGTCATCGAATGTTCACCGTGACTGCTGTGGTATTTATTAAATATTTATATTTATTAGCTACATGGACAATTAAAATGATAGATAGAAAAGTATTTTAGTATGATTATATATTCTAGTAGACTTTCTTTTGGTTCTTATCCATTTGATTTAATTGTTTTGGTTCAAGTTAAATTGTTATAACTAAATAGTAACATACCATTATTTTCAGTATTTGTTATACTGCCCAATGTTTTAAATCTTTTTTAGCTAAGTTCTCTTAATTGGCAGGGAGTATAGGTAACATTTTAAGCCTAATATATTAAATTAGTTACGAACTGATAACTCATTCGAAATCACTGCAGAAAATAATCTTTCCTTAAAGAACAGAAAAGGATATTCCTGGAAATAAAAATGCAATATTTATATTTTCACTTTTTGAAGTTTTAGATTTCAGTACTTTTAAAATTTGGAAGAATAGACTAAAAGGTAAATCCGGTTATTAAATAACCTGCTAGGAAATGTACTTCTCAAAGCAGTCATTTAAACTCTAGTGTGTGTCGTGTATGAACAATAATGACCATTATGTTTCCCTGAATCTAGAGAACCTTCCTTCTTTAGTAATACTAACAAGGATTCAGAAAAATAAGGTCCAATAACTAACTACCTGCTCGAGTTGAATGGATTTCAAGTTTCTGACACTTATTTGTAGTGTTACTTACCGGTGCTTGTGTCTCTTTCGTCACATTCCTTGTTAAGTGACTCACCATTGTCACCGAGCGTGGTACCTGACTTTGTACACGGAGCCTTTTTCCTATCTGACTGCTTCTTTGGGTCCCTTGTATTTAATTTTTTTCACGTCAGCAAAATTGCCTTTGGTTCAGAAGCAGACGTTAAACCCCTTACTAAAGTAAATTAATCAAGCTGTGAACTTTTCGTCGATTAATTTGATATTATATTAATTAATGTTAATGATATTATTTATGTATTTCATATTTCGTAAGCAAATAAATTTCCATTACTAAATCACTCGCTCAATAAATCTCAGGTTGATTCTCATAACTTGTCACCACTACTACCTAACCAGGTGTCATTTTGATGTGTCAGTCCCACAATGCGAGAGGTGTCAATTGTCACAGCGTGTCATCTTTCTCAGCTATTGTGCTGAATTCCTCACTAATGACAAACTAGGTGGTGTGTCCGTCGATTGTTCCAGATAACAATAGTCATTTCCAGATGCTATTCATACTTTTCTACGTATTACTGAATATTTCCCCTACTTATTATCTCTATCACAGTTAAGGGCCGTACACACGTTGGGTTTTTAAGTCTTTCCACCAGACTTTTTACTAGACTCCTCCTACTTTTTCCACAAGAATATAAGAAAAAACTATGTAATAATTATTTATTTTAGTTGGTATCCATGATACCTGCAGGTATCATGGATACCAACTAAAATAAATAATAACTATATCGTTTTTTCTTATAATCTTGTGGAAAAAGTAGGAGGAGTCTAGTAAAAAGTCTGGTGGAAAGACTTAAAAAACCCTACGTGTGTACGGCCCTTTACATCTCATTCACTCCTCCACATTTTGAAGTGATTGCACCAAGAAATTCTGTCAGTGATCTTGCCTCTAATTTCTTGTCATGATACTTTGGCAAATGACAAGTCATCAGATATGCCATAGATTGGTAATATCAAGGATATCCCATTTCAAGGCTTCTATTTTCTTTCACTTTTTCATCCTTGCATATAATTATAATTGTGTTTTTCTTGTTTCATTTTAATATTACATCTTACATTATTTATAATTTACGGAAAATATCATTATAATCATATAAAAATATCTGAAAAATAGCTACTTTCTTCAGAGGATTGTTAATTTTTAAAATTAATTATTTATTTAGTGAGTTCTTCTTTGATAATTTCTTAAGCTGTTAAAGACAAGTAAGTCTTTTACTGAGAACAAAAGGTACAGTGATTAGTGTGACTGGTACAGTGACTAGTGTGACTGGTACAGTGATTAGTGTGACTGGTACAGTGACTAGTGTGACTGGTACAGTGATTAGTGTGACTGGTACAGTGACTAGTGTGACTGGTACAGTGACTAGTGTGACTGGTACAGTGATTAGTGTGACTGGTACAGTGATTAGTGTGATTGGTACAGTGATTAGTGTGACTGGTACAGTGACTAGTGTGACTGGTACAGTGATTAGTGTGACTGGTACAGTGACTAGTGTGACTGGTACAGTGATTAGTGTGACTGGTACAGTGACTAGTGTGACTGGTACAGTGATTAGTGTGACTGGTACAGTGACTAGTGTGACTGGTACAGTGACTAGTGTGACTGGTACAGTGACTAGTGTGACTGGTACAGTGATTAGTGTGACTGGTACAGTGACTAGTGTGACTGGTACAGTGACTAGTGTGACTGGTACAGTGACTAGTGTGACTGGTACAGTGACTAGTGTGATTGGTACAGTGACTAGTGTGATTGGTACAGTGACTAGTGTGATTGGTACAGTGACTAGTGTGATTGGTACAGTGACTAGTGTGATTGGTACAGTGACTAGTGTGATTGGTACAGTGACTAGTGTGATTGGTACAGTGACTAGTGTGATTGGTACTGTGACTAGTGTGATTGGTACAGTGACTAGTGTGATTGGTACAGTGACTAGTGTGACTAGTACAGTGACTAGTGTGACTGGTACAGTGACTAGTGTGATTGGTACAGTGACTAGTGTGATTGGTACAGTGACTAGTGTGATTGGTACAGTGACTAGTGTGATTGGTACAGTGACTAGTGTGATTGGTACAGTGACTAGTGTGATTGGTACTGTGACTAGTGTGATTGGTACAGTGACTAGTGTGATTGGTACAGTGACTAGTGTGATTGGTACAGTGACTAGGTGAATAGTGTGACTGGTACAGTGACTAGTGTGATTGGTACAGTGACTAGTGTGATTGGTACAGTGACTAGTGTGACTGGTACAGTGACTAGTGTGACTGGTACAGTGACTAGTGTGATTGGTACAGTGACTAGTGTGATTGGTACAGTGACTAGTGTGACTGGTACAGTGACTAGTGTGACTGGTACATTGACTAGTGTGACTGGCACAGTGACTAGTGTGACTGGCACAGTGACTAGTGTGACTGGTACAGTGTACCATTGGTTCATATCAGTTCTCTCGCTCTTATTATCGACTGTTGGTTTATTTCGTAATTTCACGCAATTAAATGAAGTGAAGATAATAATATTAAATCAATCTGTTCTTTACTGTACTATTCAATTAATTCACCCATATTATATTGTACATTGAATGTATCTAATTATAATGAATGTTGATACCAGAAAGAGAATACATCTCCTTGAACTGAATTAAAATATATATTTCAAATTTCTGTGCTGATCTTCAAAAGGAATATACATTTCATTTTCATCCCCCTGGTACATCATGCGTGAGATTTTCAGTCAAAATGTGCATCTGTAATTTTTTTCCATAGTTTACCAATAATTCATTTTCAGAAAGAAGCTTTACTAATTGTAAAGCTTTAGAATTTTTAAAATTTGTCTGGTTACACGACGACAAATTTGATTGATTTGAAAGTAGTATGAAATTAGAAACAGTGATTTGTGACTTTTTGTGCGATAGTACACCCTCTGCCTCTATCTGAATGCTTTGATATCAAAAACACCGTCAGAGCATCTACACCACTTCTAGAGATAAGAAAATGGTAGTCAACTAGCGATAGCAGACCTCATGCCCTGATGCTGTAAGATCTAAAGTCTCTATTACATGTGATATGCAGTAATTGTTCCCTGTGTCTGTAGTTCCTAGCATCACTGTACATAACCATACAATGATGGCTCTGTGGAACTGTACAGTCATCTCTAACACTGTAGCCACTGTAATTGTTACATCACTGCATGTTACTTAGATATGTAAGGTACATCGTCAGTGTTTAATATGGTCCCAAACTAGTACATTGTATATCTAAATCCTTACAGCAGATAATTTGATGTTTCTTACTAATTGCTGTTGCTTTTTTATCACAGTCATACCTCAAAGAAGGTGTTTATTTTCTATGAATGCTCTTCTGTTTTCTAAATCTTCTTTAGCCTCACATTCTTCATTTAATGTTACTTTGCAATGTTCTGCTTCTCGCTATATATTTACTAACTTAAAATTATATATAGATAACACTTTATAATATCCATCTCACTTTTCTTATACTTATTTTATCAGTAAATATTCCACGTAATTTTTATGTTTGAAGGGGATACTGCAAAAGGGAGAACTACTTAACTTTATTGATAGTACTTCAGTACAGTGGTAGGCTTAAGTATTTTCCTATTAAACTGAAAAGGAATTGTTTCGGAATGTGTTTGATTGTAGCTCAAAATATTGTAATTCTTGTTAGAAAAATGTTAAGTTAAACTTTAAGAGTTGGTGCCGTAATAAAATTCTTTCATGTAAGGAAATAATTGTAAAAAAAAAATATAAATGTAAGAATAATTTCATTTAGAAATTAGAATTAGTTGTATTAATATATAAACTGCATTGATTTAATTAATATACCTCATTTTGTGTGTTTTATCTAAGTGTTTAGAATGTTCTTTGTGAGTGTCTAGTGCCTGATGTGTGCCAATGACTGATGACTTAATGACTGTAATTAGCTTCACTTCCTCTGGACTGACGTGACACATCTTCCTGCCATCTTCTAACTGTTATACTCACACTCTACTCTTTACAACATTGCCACCTCTACGCTCCTGAATGTACGAGTGAAGAATTTAAGATTGCACCTGAACGTGCGAAGTCGTTAATTTCACCAAATTCAAGTAGAACTTCATCCATCCGTAGCGTATTTAATTCTAAGTTTCAGTAATGGACGAGATGAAAGAGATATCGTTTGTCTACTCTTTTCCATAGTGCGTCTTATCGCTGAGCCTTTTCTAAGTCCCTGTACTTTAGCAGTGTTAGCAGTTCATACCCGTGCACTGTCACTACAGTTAGGTATGAACAGTGACTCGATATTTTCAATTTGCTCCGCCCTACATTTAATGCACGGCTGATTTTTATTAACGGATGAACCTATTTTGCCAACACAACTGGTTTGAGATCAACTCTTCTAATAAATTTTCTTGCTGAAATAACTGCTTTTCCCTATAAAGAGAGTGTATTGCACTCTATTTGCAACCTTTTAGAGTCTGCCTAAATTGTCATATGTAATTTGTTTGACATTTTCCTCATGTTTGCTAATATGTTTTTGTGTCAATCATTTCCCATTAGATTCCAGTTCTGCGTGACACATTTCCATGTTGTTGCCACACACCATCTAAGGTTTACTTTAGAAAATAACAATTGGTCATTTTTTAAAGCTACTTGCAGTTTTAGAGGATAGCGCTAGGGTTATGCTCTTCAACTACGAGGTCTTGAATTTTGATTTAGGTAGACTCGTAGGCTTCATTTACTATCACCTCTTCATTTCATTTTCTTCTTCCATCTGTGAGTGCAGCCACAGGTGCTTGTTATCCCTTTTCGTCACATTCCTTGGTAAGTGACTGCATTCACTGAGTAGCTTTTCTGCATCCATGAGCATTGTTACCGACGGTGGTGTGTGACAATGCTCATGGAGCCATTTTCTTTTCTGACTGCTAATTTCTTTTTGACGTCAGCGATTTGGCCTTTGGTTCCGAAGTTGAAAAATCGATCAAAAATTAGTTGATTGATGAACAGAAGAATTGTATTACTTCATTCTCTTATAAATAATTAGTTAACCACTATAAAGATTGTAAACCTTTTAAAGAGTTTTATACAATATAATAATTCGTCCATAACTCATTCTATCAAGTGATATTTGGTAAATAGTATTTTGCAATAATTAGTAATATGTCCTATCAATTTCTGCCGGTCATTGTCACTATCTTGAGAGACCTTAAATTAGAAGGCGTAACTGTAGCACCAGGAGTGTTTTTTCTGCTAATCATTATTAAGATAGACTGATAGCTTACTCAGCAGAAAACTACGCTTAGCTTAAATGAGTTTGTCATAGCTCTCTTAGGTAGATTAAGGGCCGTACACACGTAGGTTTTATGGCATCGGACTTTTTACTAAGCTCCTCCGAATTTATCCATAACACTTTTAAATCATATAAGAATGATTAGTTGGTATATGATTCATTGTAGTTGGTATATGATTCATTGTAGTTGGTATCCATGATACCTGCAGGTATCATGGATACCAACTAAAATAAATCATAACTATATCGTTTTTTCTTATATTCTCGTGGAAAAAGTAGGAGGAGCTTGCAAAAAGTCTGGTGGAAAAACTTTAAAAAACCCTACGTGTGTACGGCCCTTTTGTGTGTCCAGACCAAATCATGGTGTTAGCCATCTGATTGTCCTGACGTCATAGTGACTTGTGTAGAGTGTCCAAGCCTTGGACACAGAAGTTGTTGTTAGTCAGAGCTACTAAGTTTCAGGGTCACCAAAGGATAGCGAGGGTATTGCTCTTCACTAGCCGAGTGTTATGTTATAGGATGATTCACCCAGCTATAAGTGTGCTCTGGGAACTGATAGTGCACTACACGCACTTATATTTAGAACCAATTGATCCCTGAGTATTTGTTTATGTTCTACCATTAAACATAAATAAACGCTAACTGCGAATAGATTCTATTATCGTTCTTTAAATGTTCTTACGATCCAACATATTGAATGAACTTGTACTCAGTTTAGCAGTTTTAATTGTTTCATGTATTTTATAATTTTACTTTTAGGTCTGTTCGAATAATTACCACATGACATTTCTATTAGGTATTGGGGTTCTGAATCGTTCTCATCATTATACAGTAATGGCTATTTTATTGAGTACCTGCTGCCTTTTGAGTACCTGCTGCATTTTGAGTACCGGCTGCATTTTGAGTAGCTGCTGCATTTTGAGTACCTGCTGCATTTTGAGTACCGGCTGCATTTTGAGTACCTGCTGCATTTTGAGTAGCTGCTGCCTTTTGAGTACCTCCTGCATTTTGAGTACCTGCTGCATTTTGAGTACCTGCTGCATTTTTAATGGCTCCTTCATTTTATTTTCTAAGTACCTCCTTCATGTAGAACTAAGTTCAGGCTACAACTTCTGTTCAAATGCAATGTTTTATATTATTTAGTTAGACTAGAAAGCGCCATCCAATATGAGCAGAGAAGTTTTGTCACCGAATGGTGGTAGGTAACTTTGATCAACCAGAACCCTCTACCTGCTATAATTGCTTGTCCACTACTTTCTCACCTTCTCTCCTCTCTCTCACCTTCTCCGTCTCACCTGTTTTTGTTCTGTCTCCCCTGCCTCCACCCTGTCTACCACCGCCACTCCAAACTCTATCGCATCCCTCTCTCTGACGTCACAGCACCCTCAATAGCTGCTGAGGCTTGGCAGAGTGCCTGCTCAGTGCCAGTGCTACCACAGTGCTGATAGGCTGTGTTATCTTCCCTATTTACCATCTTCAGTGCTATCTATTATTGTTAATATCTTGTGACAGTTCAATGTGTAGTGACTTTGTGGCTAGTGGTGCGGTTAGCTTCTATATTGCTATTTAGTGTCAAAGTATCGGTCATTACTCACGCTTGGTGTACCTTCATCATCTTGTCTTACATTCACAATATTAATATGAAACAAATGAATAAATGCCGATAGAAACATAACATTGCGCTATGTTGCTAAGGTATTGCACCTGGTTTGTCAAAGAATTTCTATATTGAAATGATGCAAAGTGTCATCTACTAGATGAAGACGATAGAAATTGACCTCTGGGTACACTTTGCAGTTACTAAAGATCTCCCCATAATGATTATATCAATATAGTTATCAATAAATGTTCATACATTTATTTAAAAAGACTAAGCATTATAAGAAGTTTATATTTCTCTACTCACTAGTTATTTAGTTAACAATATAGTTATTTAGTTAGTTATATAGTTATTTATTTAGTTATGTGCAGGGTATGCACCTACAGGTGGTAATGCTTACTCTTCCACAGGCAGTGGTTTATTTTGTATATATTGATTGATATATTCTGTGTGTTTTGTGTATCGACAGCAACTTTAATTTGAAACGATTTAAAGAGTTGAAGCTTCTCAAAAAAGGTAAATGACTATTTTGTTTGCTATCCTATGGTTCCCTAATTAACCACTAAATTAAAAATATTTCCTTAAATTTAACATTAATTTACATTCTTTTTTGCGATTTTTCGATATCTAAATTATATTGAATACAGCTATTTAATTCCAATTTATAAAGAATTGACTAAAAAATTAATGAATTAATTTTTTAGAGTGAAAATAGAATGATCATTTCTTAGCATTGTTTACAAATATGAGAGAATATTTGACATTGAATCATTCATTCACAGTTTTGAATTCTTGATTTTCATTATTTTTTTTAGTTAATTTTTATTTAGTTTTGAACTTTTGAATTTGTTGTACGTGTTATATTTTTCAATATTCATTTTTACTGAATGTATTGAAATATTCGTGTTCTTACTGTAAATTAGAGTTTATTTATACAAATTTAGAATATGATTTTCAATTTTCTATGTATAGCTAATAGTTTGCTGAAAAGTTTAGGTGCATGGTCACTAGAAATATTTTTTGCTCAGTGTGTATAAAATCTCCCAGAAACATTCGCTACAGGATGTGTTGATGAGGGTAATTACATTTAATTACACTTTATTTTCTCTCTCTGGGTCGAAATGTACTCTCTGTGGCTAAACATGCAGTTACTATCTGCTTTGGTTAGGAGGAGTGTCTTGTTTCTTAACACTTTCCCAGTGTGTTATTTTAGTGACATAACTAATGGGAAAACATTAAAATGGTTAGCATCTTATTGGCAGTTATTTGAGTATTAGTTTGTTACTTCCCATAAGTTATTTGGGAATTACAAGAGGTGCCTTGCAGGTGGTTGCAAGAGGTGCCTTGCAGGTGGTTACAAGAGGTGCCTTGCAGGTGGTTACAAGAGGTGCCTTGCAGGTGGTTACAAGAGGTGCCTTGCAGGTGGTTACAAGAGGTGCCTTGCAGGTGGTTGCAAGAGGTGCCTTGCAGGTGGTTGCAAGAGGTGCCTTGCAGGTGGTTGCAAGAGGTGCCTTGCAGGTGGTTGCAAGAGGTGCCTTGCAGGTGGTTGCAAGAGGTGCCTTGCAGGTGGTTGCAAGAGGTGCCTTGCAGGTGGTTACAAGAGGTGCCTTGCAGGTGGTTACAAGAGGTGCCTTGCAGGTGGTTACAAGAGGTGCCTTGCAGGTGGTTACAAGAGGTGCCTTGCAGGTGGTTGCAAGAGGTGGCTTGCAGGTGGTTGCAAGAGGTGCCTTGCAGGTGGTTGCAAGAGGTGCCTTGCAGGTGGTTACAAGAGGTGCCTTGCAGGTGGTTACAAGAGGTGCCTTGCAGGTGGTTACAAGAATTACCTTGCAGGTGGTTACAAGAATTACCTTGCAGGTGGTTGCAAGAATTACCTTGCAGGTGGTTGCAAGAATTACCTTGCAGGTGGTTGCAAGAATTACCTTGCAGGTGGTTGCAAGAAGTGCCTTGCAGGTGGTTGCAAGAAGTGCCTTGCAGGTGGTTGCAAGAAGTGCCTTGCAGGTGGTTGCAAGAAGTGCCTTGCAGGTGGTTGCAAGAAGTACCTTGCAGGTGGTTGCAAGAATTACCTTGCAGGTGGTTGCAAGAATTACCTTGCAGGTGGTTGCAAGAATTACCTTGCAGGTGGTTGCAAGAATTGCCTTGCAGGTGGTTGCAAGAATTGCCTTGCAGGTGGTTGCAAGAATTGCCTTGCAGGTGGTTGCAAGAATTGCCTTGCAGGTGGTTGCAAGAATTGCCTTGCAGGTGGTTGCAAGAATTGCCTTGCAGGTGGTTGCAAGAATTGCCTTGCAGGTGGTTGCAAGAATTGCCTTGCAGGTGG
The DNA here is from genome assembly GCA_947561585.1 of Caprella mutica. Classification (NCBI taxonomy): domain Eukaryota; kingdom Metazoa; phylum Arthropoda; class Malacostraca; order Amphipoda; family Caprellidae; genus Caprella; species Caprella mutica. The sequence goes on along the minus strand of CANNZV010000867.1, from coordinate 132,090 downwards.
TTGCAAGAAGTGCCTTGCAGGTGGTTGCAAGAAGTGCCTTGCAGGTGGTTGCAAGAAGTGCCTTGCAGGTGGTTGCAAGAAGTGCCTTGCAGGTGGTTGCAAGAAGTGCCTTGCAGGTGGTTGCAAGAAGTGCCTTGCAGGTGGTTGCAAGAAGTGCCTTGCAGGTGGTTGCAAGAGGTGCCTTGCAGGTGGTTGCAAGAGGTGCCTTGCAGGTGGTCGCAAGAGGTGCCTTGCAGGTGGTTGCAAGAGGTGCCTTGCAAGAGGTGCCTTGCAGGTGGTTGCAAGAGGTGCCTTGCAGGTGGTTGCAAGAGGTGCCTTGCAGGTGGTTGCAAGAGGTGCCTATTTGGTTTCAAACCGAATTTATCTTCAATCAAAAGCTATAAATTATAATTAATATCAATTTAGCACCAAGTTATCGATATTATTCTCATCACAATTTACTAGCAGGGAGTTTTTAATAATCTAGTAAGTTTACGAGGTAATTACGTTAATGAAGTTAAACCTGTGGCTGCCAAGAGAATAAACTATAGCTTTTCACGCTTTTATCAGACACTCTGGTGTACAAATTAATAAATTACTCTTAATTTTCAAAGTTATTAGTCATTTTCGACTGTAATGTCCATAGCTCCATGTGAGAAATCTTATTTTTCTCATATATGATTAGTTTCTTCAACAAGAAGAAGATAGTTGTTTTGTATGAGACTTCATCAGTGATTCACAATATTATTCTGAATAATGGTAATTAAATTAATTAAATGTTATGAGCATCTACAACCTGTATTTTGCTTGCTTATATTGAAGTGAATCTCTGGCTCAGTTTTTGCCTCTAACAACTAATTGTTCGGCAGTCCTTTCTTTTATTTTAAATTTCTTTGAGTAAATGTATAAAATCCTGCGAACAGTTAAGAACAGTTTTTTAACTAAAGGCCCGTACACACGCAGGGTTTTTAGTCTGGTGGAAAGACTTAAACAACTCTGCGTGTGTACGGCCCTTTAGAGTGTTGTTACAGTGTGCTATCTGCACACAGGACTGGTATCTATGACACAATAGCTTCAGCTGACGTCTATTAGTTATTCTAATATTATGTAAATATTAGCTGTTCATCATTTGTGCACATAGAGTAGAACTTAATTAACTCATCTCAGTTTTTAAATATATAGAAAGTCTATTTATATGTTTTTCAATCAGTTTAAAAATATCACTGCGATGAAACGTTTTGGAATGTTGAATTTAATGGTCAGCATTAACATTTCGTTGCATGAAGACTGTATATTTAATACATTTTTACATAATGTTTCATTTGTGTGTTACTTCAAATCATATTCATATGATAAAGATAGAAAAATAGTTACGTTATATTGAGTAACTACTCAATTACCGATAGCTTACAGCTACCAGAAATAGGGTGTTAACCTACGTCATGACAGGTTGAGTAAAATTATCCACCGAAAATGCCCCCAGGGGATCTATCCTGAAGCTGTTTGTAGTGAATGGAAGAGAAGGGAGTGGCGTTCCTTGGGCCCCAAACTGTTGTAATTTGGATTATAAATTGTATTTTTGCTTTCATTTTTATTAACGCTACTTTAGTTTTAGAGGATAGCGCTAGGGTTATGCTCTTCAACTACGAGTTCTTAGATTTTTGTGCTCGTAGGCTTCATTTACCATCACCTCTTCATTTTCCTCTTTCATCAGTGAGTGCAGCCACCGGTGCTTGTGTCCCTTTTCGTCACATTCCTTGGTAACTTTTCCACGGAGTAGCTTTTCTGCATCCGCCGAAGGTGGTAGGTGATTTTGTTATGGAGCCATTTTTGTTTCTGGCTGCTTCTTTAAGTCCCTCGTACTTAATTTTCTTTTAAAGGTCAGCTATATGGCCTTTTGTTGCGAATCGTAGGTTTAACTCCTAAGATTATAAATCAGTTGAAAGCCACCATGCTGAGAAGTAGCATCGATACTGTCCATTTTAGATTTCTGTGCTGGTTCACTGTGATTGTTTTAGTTTGGTTTCTATAACTTTAATTACTATATTAAATGCTAAAGGGGAAAGCTCCACTTTTAGCAGACAGTTTCACATTATCGATCATTTAAGAAGAAAACATGAAGAATTACTTTCTTAATTATTGCCTTAACGGTATCCATGATACCTGCAAGTATCATTGATACCAACGAATCAGAGGAATATTGCTCATACACTATACCCATGAATTTTATTTACTTTATTTTCATTTTATATAATGAACAATATTTAATTTACTTACCTGGTTTTTCACGTTTTCAAATTACTGTTCAATTAGAAGCTTGTCATTGTTTATCATTAAAATAATATTGCCTCATAAAAACGTTATGTGGTTAAAAATAATGTTTATTTCCTACACTTTAGCATAAATATCTTTGATTCCCTTCCAATCTTTATTCTCCAATAAGTTGTTTTATTTTCTCCACGAACTGTTGCATTCCCCGTCAGCTGTTGATATATATTGTGAAGTTTTGGTTGTGTTGCCTCAATTTACATACGCATGTTTGATTTCTGTGATGGGAGGTAGCGTTTAAAATGCGAGAGGCTTGCCAACTATCGTCAGAGTCTTTCCTAGCGATTTCTCGTGGTGCAGTCGGTGGTGTATTGCACATCATTCGGTGCACTGCACATCATTCGGTGCACTGCACATCACTCGGTGCACTGCACATCATTTGGTGCACTGCACTTCATTCGGTGCACTGCACTTCATTCGGTACACTGCACTTCATTCAGTGCACTGCACTTCATTCGGTGCACTGCACATCACTCGGTGCATTGCACATCATTCGGTGCACTGCACATCATTCGGTGCACTGCACAACATTCGGTGCACTGCACAACATTCGGTGCACTGCACAACATTCGGTGCACTGCACATCACTCGGTGCACTGCACATCACTCGGTGCACTGCACATCATTCGGTGCACTGCACATCACTCGGTGCACTGCACAACATTCGATGCACTGCACATCACTCGGTGCACTGCACATCACTCGGTGCACTGCACATCACTCGGTGCACTGCACATCATTCGGTGCACTGCACAACAATCGGTGCACTGCACAACATTCGGTGCACTGCACATCATTTGGTACACTGCACATCACTCGGTGCACTGCACATCACTCGGTGCACTGCACATCATTCGGTGCACTGCACATCATTTGGTACACTGCACATCACTCGGTGCACTGCACATCACTCGGTGCACTGCACATCACTTGGTGCACTGCACATCATTCGGTGCACTGCACATCATTCGGTGCACTGCACATCATTTGGTGCACTGCACATCACTCGGTGCACTGCACATCACTCGGTGCACTGCACATCATTTGGTGCACTGCACATCACTCGGTGCACTGCACATCACTCGGTGCACTGCACATCACTCGGTGCACTGCACATCACTCGGTGCACTGCACATCACTCGGTGCACTGCACATCACTCGGTGCACTGCACATCACTCGGTGCACTGCACATCACTCGGTGCACTGCACATCACTCGGTTCACTGCACATCACTCGGTGCACTGCACATCACTCGGTGCACTAGTCCTACTGCATGCATCACTTCCAAAGTACAATGTAAATCTAAGTAGGAGATAGCACTGACTGCTGAGGTACCAGAGGTTCACTGGCAGTGTTGACTTAGTTATTTAGCTTCATTGAGTCTTAAGGATATTGCTATAGGTTACTATATGATGTTATATGATAGCTCTCACAGTGTTAAATCACAACATGTTAAATCACAATGACTGCATAGCGTCTCTATGCCTGGTTACAGCATGCATTGCTTACTCTTCTCTATGCAGTGTGTAGATAAATCACTTGGCGATTTGTTGACTATTGGTGTCTGAACTGAGTGAGCTATTTTCACTCATGCAAATGTGTTTCAATATCATTATTTTTAATGCCTTCATAAATAAACGTCTAATTATTCGAAGTTAGAGAGTAATTGGTGTGCCTAGTGTCTTAGCCCTGCTTCTGAGAAATAGTCTGAGTTTTTCCCAGGTAATGAGGTTTACCCAGAGTTGCTCTTTTTAGTTACTTCACTTCAAGTAGTTCGTGAATTTGGCAAATTGGACTAGTTTCAGGTGTTAAAATAATGAAGTAATGGCAAATATAGTCAATTGGTAGTACCATGTTAGATGTACTATATAATATACTATACATAACATCACTAATAAATCTTACCAACATTAATTGAAAAGTCATTAAATCTGTTGCGCTAAAAAGTCATTTCCTGTTTTCGAGAGTGAAAATCCCGAGTCTCAACATCCGTATTTCCGTTTGAATTAAACCATTCATCGGTTGTACGGTATCTGAATTTTCATTGTATTTGGTTGTACGGTATCTGAATTTTCATTGTATTTGGTTGTACGGTATCTGGATTTTCATTGTATTTGGTTGTACGGTATCTGGATTTTCATTGTATTTGGTTGTATGGTATCTGGATTTTCATTGTATTTGGTTGTACGGTATCTGGATTTTCATTGTATTTGGTTGTACGGTATCTGGATTTTCATTGTATTTGGTTGTACGGTATCTGGATTTTCATTGTATTTGGTTGTACGGTATCTGGATTTTCATTGTATTTGGTTGTACGGTATCTGGATTTTCATTGTATTTGGTTGTATGGTATCTGAATTTTCATTGTATTTGGTTGTATGGTATCTGGATTTTCATTGTATTTTGTTTTCATTTTAATTGTTGTTATCTAATTGCACACTTTTCATGTTGTCTGAAGTACTGCAGTCTCTCGATCGCTTCAAACCGTGTGCGTTAGTCAATGAAGTTGTTTGAGAAGTAACTACTAGCTCTGTAAAGTGAATGATCAGGTATTTTATAGTTTGTGTGACTAATAAAGAAGACATTTATTGCTGCTCTTTGTAGTTACATATGATGGATGACTAGAGAAATAGAGAATGCCTTACCACTGCTATAAATAACTTTGCCAATTATAATGCACACATGCCACTCTCTTCTAACTAACTGCTTTACTGCTTACCGCGTAGTAATGGCTAAGTTATTAAGTACATATTTATAAGTAGATAGAAAAAGTAGCATAAAGTGGACAAGGTATCCCTTCTCTCCTTAACATTTGTTATTGTTGTTATTGAGTTAAGATGATAGAATTGGTTCTCAACTTCTTGGCAGAATTATATGGACAGTTTGCTGTAATTAACTGATTGAAATAATTGTACAATTCAGAAGAATATTGTTATTTTCTCTCTACACCACATTGTTGTTTCTCGTTTTGTTGTTTATCATCTTGTTGTTTCCCTTGAAAGGTTCTCATTAGTTTTATCTGAGTAGTGGTATAGTGACATAGCTTTAGCTACCTCAGTATACATGATAGGTACGTGCTCTCTGTCATGAAGTATCTTTACTTACTATCAACTATATTCCAAATACTTTGTTATTTACCATTTTAAATTTAATTACCTAGCAGTTTGCACGATGAGTATTGGTAACTTAAGCCACCTTAATGTACGTCTAATTAGAATTTCCTTTTCAAGTGAGTTGACTGTCGAATGTTCTGAATTTCTAATGTTAAAGATGTGTATCATTTCATGACGTGTTTCATTTCATGCTAACTCCACCCTCATCGCGATACAGATAATCTACTGTCCATTTGATATCTGGTAACATCCTTTTGGCCAGTTCTTTTGATGCTCATGTGCAGAAATGCTACTCAGGTTTCAATCTCACTAACAATTTGTAATGACTATAATGTTATGAGAATGAGTTTACAATATTAAGATGTATATGTACATGTCTTCAGAGATTCATATTAGAGAAAGATCTTTTGTATGCAAGACGTGTACATTTAATTCAATTTTTCTTGTGATTGTAATTTTAGCTTTTTGAATTTATGTTCTGTAATTGTATGTTTTCTGAACTGTGATCATTGTATTGTAATTTACCTGCACTGTACTTGTTTACTATCTTTATTTTCAATGTAAAGTAATAATATGAATTAGCTTTGTTTTTCACTTTATATAGGTTGTCCTAAAAGAATAAATATGCTTGAATGCGGGCCTTGAATACAGTATTTTGTATGATTTTTTTTTTGTGGATGTAGGTAATGATTTATTGCTTACTGAATAAATTCTTTAATAAATTGTTTCATGGTTTGTTTCAAAGCAACTGCTCCGAAATGCAACTTGTGGCAATACAGTTATTTTCTTTTAAAAATTAACTCAGTAGATGAAGAAATAATAACAATCATAGTTAGATATAGAGCTCTCTCGCTGACGTTTCAAATACAGACTTCTGTCCTCAGATGAGCTAACTAGGAAACATTTATTAGAAGTAAATATATGTTTATTATAATACATAGATAAACTTCATGATTGATAGTTTCTTCACAATGTATCGGCATTATCTTTTTATTACTATATTGTTATAACTCAAATATAAAAAAGAGCCGTGTGGGTTATTACAATGAACACATCCTAAGTAAGTCGTAAAGTCTTATTTCTACTCACCCTTAACTGTCCTGTAGGTTCTATCTGAAGTATTCCTTACCAAACCTTCACTGCAATAATACAATTACCATTAAATAGTGTGCAATGCAGCACTAAATAGTGTGCAATACAGCACTAAATAGTGTACAATACAGCACTAAATAGTGTACAATACAGCACTAAATAGTGTGCAATACAGCACTAAATAGTGTGCAATACAGCACTAAATAGTGTGCAATACAGCACTAAATAGTGTACAATGCAGCACTAAATAGTGTACAATACAGCACTAAATAGTGTGCAATACAGCACTAAATAGTGTGCAATACAGCACTAAATAGTGTGCAATACAGCACTAAATAGTGTGCAATACAGCACTAAATAGTGTACAATACAGCACTGAATAGTGTACAATTTACCATTTAATAGTGTACAATTTACCATTTAATAGTGTACAATTTACCATTTAATAGTGTACAATTTACCATTTAATAGTGTACAATTTACCATTTAATAGTGTACAATTTACCATTTAATAGTGTACAATTTACCATTTAATAGTGAGTTATGTTTACCACATGAATGTTTACCTCAAAGGCTTATGAGGTGGGTTGGTTTTTTAAGACTTTGCTCACTATTCTCTTCACAACTCAGCCTATAGTGGCATTGAAATGTGCTGATTGTTCAAACTTTATGTGCAGATCTAGTCATTTCTATTGTCCCACACTGAGATATAAGTAGCTACTATTAGTTATTGAAAAGCGGTTCAATTGTGAAATTAAAGGCATTTATTATACAGGGTGGGGCGTAAGTTTGGAAGCAATTTTTCAAACATTAATATAATTCTTAAAAATAAGTTCCTAAGTAGGTGATAGGGTTTGAACTATAGTAGAGACACTACATTATGACGTGGCAGTGTTATTTTTTTACAAAAATTTAGTCAATTCAAAAATGTCAGACAAAAGAGAAACCATTGTTGCTCTACACCGTGCCGGGAAGTCAGATTCCGTCATTTCAAAGACTCTCTCAATAGCGAGATCGACTGTTTGGAAGTGTGTGAAGCGTTTTAATGAGAGAGGAGACTTGACTGATCGTCCAAGAAGTGGTAGACCACGCTCACAACGCACCAAACAACTGATAAAATGTGCCAGAGAGAAGATCAGGAGGAACCCGAAAAAGTCAATACGATCGATTGTTAGCCAAAACAGTAAATGTGAGTCCCAGAACAATGAAAAGAGTTGTCAAAGAAGACCTAAAGATGTCCTCTTTCACCCTCCAGAAGAGACAGACTCTGTCAGAAGCTGCAAAGAAAAAGAGATTGGAGAGAAGCAAAGCACTTCTGAGAGAATTGAAGTCTGGCACGGCTGGTGAAGTTGTTTGGTCTGACGAAAAAATTTTCACAGTGGAAATGGCTCACAACCGGAGGAATGACAGAATAATTGGTAAAAGTACAAAAGACATCCCATACAACCAAAAAACTGTCCACAGAACCATGAAACCTGCTTCAGTAATGGTCTGGGCCGCCGTTTCAGAAACTTGGAGATGTCCTTTAATTTTTGTGGAACAAGGCGCCAAAATCAATGCTAAATGTTATATTGAGAACATTTTGACGCCAATGTTGGAGTCAGCTAAGGATCACTTCGGTAAGGACACTCTATGGACATTTCAGCAAGACGGCGCGACTTCACATACTGCAAATGTCACTCAAAACTGGTGCCATGACCATCTTCCACGGTTTTGGTCCAAAGAAATGTGGCCTCCCTACTCCCCAGATGTTAATCCTATGGACTTTTCGGTATGGTCCATTCTTGAATCAAGGCCTGTGGTAAATGATTTAAAGCGATCGCTCCAGAGATCTTGGAAGGAAATTTCACAAGAACAGTTGCGTGCCGCAGTAGGAGGAGTTCGGAGGAGATTTGAGGCTGTTATTAAAAACAAGGGGGGACATTTTGAATTAATTTATGATTTTTGAATTCTTAAAACTCTTATGTAATAATACATAACTGTAAATTATTAAATATATTTTTCGTTAGATTATAATATGCACTTTCATTTGCTTCCAAACTTACGCCCCACCCTGTATATCAGCTATACAGTCTTTATCTTAGATAGAACATCATTGAATATGAATTGTGTATCTCCAAGATATAATTATGTTTACTGAGGATGATTTTGGTATAAATGGAAAGCTAACAATTTTCTCTTATCACTATTATATTATAATTGTAATAGTGTAATGATGCATGCTATACTACATTACTGTGCTAATTGTGGTATATCTCTTTACTACATTACTGTGCTAATTGTGGTATATCTCTTTACTACATTTCTGTGCTAATTGTGGTATATCTCTTTACTACATTACTGTGCTAATTGTGGTATATCTCTTTACTACATTACTGTGCTAATTGTGGTATATCTCTTTACTACATTTCTGTGCTAATTGTGGTATATCTCTTTACTACATTACTGTGCTAATTGTGGTATATCTCTTTACTACATTACTGTGCTAATTGTGGTATATCTCTTTACTACATTACTGTGCTAATTGTGGTATATCTCTTTACTACATTACTGTGCTAATTGTGGTATATCTCTTTACTACTTTACTGTGCTAATTGTGGTATATCTCTTTACTACATTACTGTGCTAATTGTGGTATATCTCTTTACTACATTTCTGTGCTAATTGTGGTATATCTCTTTACTACATTACTGTGCTAATTGTGGTATATCTCTTTACTACATTACTGTGCTAATTGTGGTATATCTCTTTACTACATTACTGTGCTAATTGTGGTATATCTCTTTACTACTTTACTGTGCTAATTGTGGTATATCTCTTTACTACATTACTGTGCTAATTGTGGTATATCTCTTTACTACTTTACTGGTCTAGCGAGTGACTGTAATTCTGGCACAACTTGCTTTTGTTTGTCCTGTTAATTACGCATATCTCTTTTGTCTCTTTAGTTCAATAAAAAGTGACATTGAGTGGCAATGTGTGTGTACTCACTGCCATCACACGGACTACAGCGTAATTAACCAAACAAATCACCTGTGTGGATAGGATGCAGGTAGCAGTAAAAGCACCATGCGGAATTTTAAACCTAGAAATCAGTTACTGTGTTGCCATAGAGAAGTAACTGTGTTATTTCCCAAAGTAATATTTCTGCAAGGTCATTATTTTGATATCTACTAGAACACTATCTGGTTCATAGTGATGTGGTTCATAGTGATGTGGTTCATAATGATGTGGTTCATAATGATGTGGTTCATAATGATGTGGTTCATAATGATGTGGTTCATAATGATGTGGTTCATAATGATCTGGTTCATAGTGATGTGGTTCATAATGATGTGGTTCATAATGATGTGGTTCATAGTGATCTGGTTCATAGTGATGTGGTTCATAATGATGTGGTTCATAGTGATGTGGTTCATAATGATGTGGTTCATAGTGATGTGGTTCATAGTGATGTGGTTCATAGTGATATGGTTCATAATGATATGGTTCATAATGATGTGGTTCATAATGTTGAACTTCTCGATGTTCGATAAGTTTGACATGAAGTTGGTAACGGACAACTTTGTAGTGATAGTAAAATAGATGAGGAAAGTAGTAGCGATATTTGTAGCTGTGCTTCATTCCTAACTTCTCACAATCGCTCTTAATTAAAATCATTGCTCAAATAATATAATAATTAGTGACAGCCTTAGTTTGATACCGTGTCAAAGAAAATTTATTAACTGGTTTCTTCTGCAAGATCGTTAAAGCATCTTAGTTAATTAATATTGTGGGCTGTTTGAAGTTGTAGAGGATAGCGCTAGGGTTATGTTCTTCAACTACGAGGTCCTTACATTGTGTTAGGTAGGCTCGTAGGCTTTACAATGTCCTCTTCATTTTCTTCTTCCATCTGTAAGTGCAGCCACCTGTGCTTGTGTCTCTTTTCATCACATTAAGTGACCTATTCACAAAGTAGTTATCTGCATAGAAGGACACTTCTGAGGGAAGTGTCACTGACGGTAGTGAGTAACTTGTTCATTGTGCCATCTTCCTTTCAGAATACTTCGTTTCGAAGTTGACCGTTAACCCCTTGCTATATCAAATTAATTGTCGGATCTATGCACGTTGACTAGGTTAACCCTAACCGTATTCTTTCCTGTGGACCGACATTTGGGCCCAAGACAATTGGGCTCCAAGAAAATTATATTATTTGCCCATTTTTTCCAGAGGTTACTGTATTAACTTAATTAAAAACCCTTGCTACTGTAATACCTAGTGATGTGACAATATGCGTTTTGCATAAAAATATAGTCTTGAGCAAATTTAAAATAAAGAATATTCCTAACATGAAAATGACTATTCCTGTTATGATAAATAAATCTTTTTAATAGAACATATTCTTTTCATGAATAAATACTATTATTCTTTTAAACCACAATAATTTTCTGTTCTGGTAGGTCATGTAAGCAATAAATTTCCAAGTTAAAGTACCTCTACGTATATAGTGAACTCCTGTGAAGTCAATGAGTTAGGATGTAGTGAATAGAAAATAAGAATTTTGGTAATTTAGACATGCCGAGATTATTGGAACATACAAATTGAATTAAAGTCAATGTAAACATATTTTTAGAGAATATAAAGCATATTTCAAAGATAATATTGTCACTTCCCTGGTAATAACAAAGTAATACTTCTTTATTGTATATTCTGCCCAATTTTTTTCTGGGCTTAATTGTTTTGGGGCCCAATTGTTGGTGCACCATTCTTTCCTCACTGGCGGTGCCAAGTTTATTTATTTCATATCTAATATTGGATTAAAAAATCACATTTTACATAATTTTTCATTACGTCTTTTCTGTTTCTGCAGCATAAACATAAATTACCTTAGCTACCTAGTACCTATGTACTTACTAAATGAGAACCTAAATCAGTTTTAAGCATTGTTTGTAAAATAATTGTACTGGACCTTATGTTAACACGTCCAAGAACTATATACCACGTGGTAAATATATGTATTATTTACAAATACGTAGAAAACGTGTGGAATTACAATAATAAGTAAACACAAATTAAATGATCAAAATATGAAACTTTATCCTGAGTCTGTGTATTTGAATGAAAGAACTTTTCAGTCCCGGGAGGTTTGCTCAAAGAAAAAGTATGGCCAACTTTACGAGCCACTGCAATGCTGGCTCTAGCTGTCATGAACTGCTTAGCCACCCTTGTACAATGCGGTTGAGCACCATATTCACTAGCATTGCAGTGGCTCTAAAAGTTGGCCATACTTTGTCTTTGAGCTAACCCAGGTAACAGGAACCATCAACTGAAACACAACTGCCATCGTAAAGGCCCTTTTAGACGTGATACATTTTCACATTGTTGCGCGACAATTTGTTTCAGAGCTGTTTCCCGGGTGTATCAGCCACAATTTCTCTGCGACATTTTTCGATTCGCTCAGTGCGAGTTGGTGTCGCGCAACAATGCTGCGACAAATGTATACAGACTTTTACAGTGTGTTATTGGCTGTCAAAGGAAGGTGAGTGCGTCACTACTACAGACGCACACACATCTCCCTACACACTACATACAGATGTATCATTTTTTATGTAAGTAAATATATTTTTTAGAAGCTAATTCATAATTATATGAAATACAGCCAACACTCTATAAATGGAATAAAATATTGTTTTGGCGTCCTAGCAATTTATTATTGCATTGCGTTTATTATGTTACGATTTAATTTTTAAAAGTCATAAAGATCTGTGTTCTAAATTATGATTGATCTCTTCATTTTGTATCCAAGTAAAACTATCTACTGAAGTTATCCCTCAAAGTTCCTAACCTCAATTCATTTGGTATAGCAAATAACAAGTAATTTAAACTATATACAGTTGCTTGTGCGACACTAGAGTTGCCTCACACCGTATTCTCGTCTAAACAGATTGCTTGCCGTATATAGAAACATTTATGCGACATTTGTATATATATATATAATGTTGCTGATACAAAATGTATCACTTCTAAAAGGCCCTTAATCGATGAATTCATGGTCAATGGGAATTTTACCAACCACAATCACAACAAAAATCATTATTTTTTTTCTTACTTTCGAGTTTTTTCAAAGTTCCCAATCCTTCAGTAATACATAGGAAATAAATAACTTTAAACCCTCATATCTCAAAAAGTATTAGTTTATACAAAAAACGGTTTTGATTTTCGGATTCTATGGACAAAAATACATATAAAAAAATATAATTTGTATTAAATTTGGTGGGGGTCGTCAAATGGGAAAGACCCATATACTTTATTTACCTACTCTAGTGTTAGATAGCTAATATTATCGCCATTACAGGTGTTTAAATAATAGACAAATAAGCACCAATCCTGATGCAATTTATTCCAGTATAGGCATAGTGCCCCAATAGCAAGTGATTACATTTCAAGGAATGTGGTGGCTACTAAATTAACAAAAAGAAAAACTGAAGGACAGTACACACGTAGGGTTTTTAAGACATTCCACCAGACCTTCTGCTAAGCTCCTCCTACTTTTTCCACGAGAATATAAGAAAAAACTATTAATATTTATTTATCTTAGTTGGTATCCATGATACCTGCAGGTATCATGGATACCAACTAAAATAAATAATAATTATATCGCTTTTACTTGTATGATTGCAAAATCTCGAGCAAAATGTCTGGTGGAAAGACTAAAAAACCCTACGTGTGTACGGCCCTTTAGTGAGTGTTTATCTGAGGCATTTAAAGTCAAGTAGCTAATTGTTACCTCAACTATAAATAATCATCAAAGTATGAATCAAAGGATCACTAAGGTGATTGACTTGGAGTTATTGACCTATTGCGAGTTGTGCAGTCATTTCTTGATTTGTTAGAGGTATAGCAGGGATATAATGGTAGGTGTGTAATGACATGGAGTGTCTACACTACATGTACCATTCTCTCTATCAATCACACTAAAATAACAATTGCAGGCAGCACGGAACATAGAGAGTTTGTTGATCCATGAGAACTACTGCAGCGCATATCAATTTAGTCCCCAGTATATTATTTAGCTTAATGACTTACTTTAGCACTAACTTTTCAGTTATGTGGGGTGTTACTAATAATCACTAGAGAGCACAGTTTTGAAATTATTAAACCGTTTAAAACTTTGAACTTTCAAGACAGAAAATTTAATGAGCTACAATTATAAAAAATATTAATATGGAGCTGCCTTCCTGTAATGTTTGAATGCAATAGTATTAACTAATCTAAGTTAAACACCTGCATTTCGAGTAATCTCTAGTATTTATACTAGTTAGTACAAAGACACTCAATGTGAAAGACTAGTCATCTACTAGACTACTATAGCATATACAGTGTGATTTTTTCTTTTAGCAATCCTATAACCCCCAACTAGTAATATTTGAAATAAGAATTTAGAGGAAGCAAATATATTTTCTAGAAGATAAGGTTTGGTACTTTCAATTCATGTATTACAAACTTATTTTAAACACAATGGAAACACTTTTAAAGGCTTTCTACAGAAGGTGTTGAAAATGGTTGTCGGAATCCTCTAGGTCAAGTCTTGCGCGCTTTAAGACGTTCTTCGTCACTCTCTTAATTGTTGTTTCGTCAAAATTTGACGGCGAAAATCCACATGATAACCGTAATGCAGATTGTTTTATCCGCTAGTTTGTTGTACTGCACACTTCATGATTGTTCAATGACCTGGCAGGAGGGTATGGGGGGCGGCACGCCCCCCATTACAAATTTATCAGCATTGAAGTAATAAATTGAAAATATCACGGAAACTGGAAATATATTCGATATATGTATTTCGGGGAGCCCCCCTGCCAGGTCATTAATCAATCAAGGAGTGTGTAATACAACAAACTAGCGAATACAACAAACTACATTACTGTTTCATGTAAAAAATCTATATTGTTCGAGTAATTTCAATGAAAACACGAGTTTTTTCAAAGTTCTCAATCCTTCAGTAATACATAGTAAATAAATAACTTTAAACCCTCATATCTCAAAAACTATCAGTTTCTACAAAAAACGGTTTTGATTTTCGGATTCTATGGACAAAAATACATATAAAGAAATTAATTTAAATTAAATCTGGTGGGGTTGTCAAATGGGAAAGACCCAAGTACATAATCTACCTAACTGTTAGAGAGTACATCTATGAAAAGTCACTACATTACCCAACACTCAGCTGATGTAACCTCACTCTCACTGTGTGTGGCTGGCTACTCTCATAATTTGTTAGTTTAGAAGGCATGCAAATGTTCGTCATTCGATTTCTCAAATAAACAAATCAAAAGTTTGTTTGTTTTACTGCCAAAAACACTAAACCTTACTGGTGAGGATGGTGAGGCTGTGACTCTAGTGAGGATGGTGAGGCTGTGACTCTAGTGAGGATGGTGAGTCTGTGCCTCTGGTGAGGATGGTGAGACTGTGCCTCGAGTCAGGATGGTGAGGCTGAGCCTCTGGTGAGGATGGTGAGACTGTGCCTCTGGTGAGGATGGTGAGACTGTGCCTCTGGTGAGGATGGTGAGACTGTGCCTCTGGTGAGGATGGTGAGACTGTGCCTCTGGTGAGGATGGTGAGACTGTGCCTCTGGTGAGGATGGTGAGGCTGTGACTCTAGTGAAGATGGTGAGACTGTGCCTCGAGTCAGGATGGTGAGGCTGAGCCTCTGGTGAGGATGGTGAGACTGTGCCTCTGGTGAGGATGGTGAGGCTGAGCCTCTGATGAGGATGGTGAGGCTGTGTCTCTGGTGAGGATGGTGAGGCTGAGCCTCTGATGAGGATGGTGAGGCTGACATCATTAGTCATATCTATACCGTACCTCATGAAATGCATCTATATAGCTACTGTTATTCTATTTCTAATTTTTCTTACTTGCATCAATTATGGTACTATTTAGAAAATATTAGATCTAAAGTCTAATTTGTATGCAGATTATTTCTTTGTTAAAAACTTCTATATACCTTTATTCCTAGAGGAATGAACTCATGTTTTAATGTAAATTCATATTTCTACTAAATGGTTCTACCGTGTCTTTACTCAACAGAAGCACCATTGTGTAGTAAAAAGATCAATCATATGAGATATACTGTGCAGTGAATTATCTGCTAACTTGTGCATTTAAAATATTACCTTGCGCAAACGAATTAGGTGGTGAATAGAATTTGTACAACATTTCTCTTCAGTTTTTGCACAGAGGTGCCTATATCTAGACTCACAATTAAGCCTATGTTTACTAATAAACTGCTGCCAAACTAACAAACAGGCTAAGATTTGCGTGTAAACACATGGAACTACCATAGGACTATAATTTGCTCACACATTCACAATGATTGTCTATCTCAATACCGTCTACACGTTACTTCTTAATTTAATGGTAGACGTTTCTTGGTAAAAATGTCCAAAAAAAGTCCTTCATTGTTAAATATCAAATAATAAAACTTGTCATAGTTGCTTCAAAGCAACTCTGTGCAACTGAGCTTGGAAAATGTTATTGATGACTGTTGCTCTATTACATACTAAGCTGCACAGCTTTTAATTGTGTGTTTCCTGAAAGCAAAATTATGCTATACTATAGTAATAAAACTCGTCAGAATTTCAGTTACTACTATTTTTAAATCTCTAATATGAACTGCATATGCTGCTGATAGTCATTCCTATTATATTTCAGATGATAGTGAAGGTAAGTATTTTGCCATTGTTTCTTCCCTCAGTCTCTTGTTGACGTGTTGCCGATGTAAATTAATGACTTGAGGGTAACGTCACTCAACAAACTCATCAACCACCTTGTACAGGGATAGCTTGCTTATTCCCTTAGTAGCTTGGTAGCTTGCTCTATTTATGTATGATAGCTTGGTAGCTTGATTATTCCCATAATAGCTTGGTAGCTTGCTTATTCCCTTAGTAGCTTGGTAGCTTGCTTATTCCCTTAGTAGCTTGGTAGCTTGCTTATTCCCTCAGTAGCTTGGTAGCTTGCTCTATTTATGTATGATAGCTTGGTAGCTTGATTATTCCCATAATAGCTTGGTAGTTTGCTTATTCCCATAATAGCTTGGTAGCTTGCTTATTCCCATAATAGCTTGGTAGCTTGCTTATTCCCATAATAGCTTGGTAGCTTGCTTATTCCCATAATAGCTTGGTAGCTTGCTTATTCCCATAATAGCTTGGTAGCTTGCTTATTCCCATAATAGCTTGGTAGCTTGCTCTATTTATGTATGATAGCTTGGTAGCTTGCTTATTCCCATAATAGCTTGGTAGCTTGCTTATTCCCATAATAGCTTGGTAGCTTGCTTATTCCCATAATAGTTTGGTAGCTTGCTTATTCCCATAATAGCTTGGTAGCTTGCTTATTCCCATAATAGCTTGGTAGCTTGCTTATTCCCATAATAGCTTGGTAGCTTGTTTATTCCCATAATAGCTTAAGTAGCTTTCTTACCCTTTTCTCTATAGTGTTAACAAGTCGTTAGTTATATATAGTCACCACTAAATATATATTCAAATATTTCCCCTTTTCAACTTTATCTGTATTGCTCTTTATATGAAATGTTTAGCTTGTCTAATAATATACATATGTAAAAAGAATGAAATAAATAGTATATGGTGGTTAATTGTCACTTATTGAAAGCTTTATTTGGCACGAGTCTACCTTCACTGCAGCTACTGTCATCAGTTGCTCATTTTTTCATTGTGTCGCTATCCTATCTCTATGAGGCAATTCTTGGTAGTTCTGTTCGAGAGACTAGAGAGGGTACTTCGTGAATAGTATAGGTGCCTCTAGCCCTCTATTATACTAACTATTTTCCCCTTCTTTTTACCCTTCATATAAATGGTAAAGTTCATGTAGCTACATTTTATTTTCTACGCTTTTCTATGTACGGATTTTTAATTCGTTACTCTACAGAAGTCTCATTTTGCCAACTGAACAAGGCTATCATTTGTTTGAGTGATTCTTTGTACAGTAAAGTTCGTACAGCGGATGATCTTTAAACTACAAAGGACAAAAATAATCCGTTCTAAGGAGCAATGCAGCTCATATGATGAATGGTTTAACCAATATTTTATTCGTCTACCATGTATCTAGTCATACATTGATTATATTCAGAGGTGTTACAATTTTTAATCAACTCTTAATGCATTGTTATTAAGATTTTCAGTGACTTTATTTTGTTAGCCTTTCTCTGTACATTTTCATGGTTAGAAAAGTTGTATTAAAAGAGGTTTAACTATCCTATATTTTCACGTAATTCATTCACCTATTTAGTTGCAATATCTTTGTTTTATTTTACCTACCTTATTATTTCGTACATTATATGAGTAAGTTATGTAATCATTGTAAGATATTCATTAAATTTTTATTAAATATTAATCGGAGATCGTTTACCCTGACTAGCGTTTCTCTGAAATGCTGTTAAAGAAAACTTACAGTTTAAGTCTTCAATTGAACTAATTTTCTGCCCTCACAGCGACCACTAGGTCTGCATAGCGACCTCTTTTCTGGTGCATATACTGTCATTGTTCGAGCTTTACCTGTTCTGTGTTGATATAATTTACACTCTGTTTTAAATTTGTTCTATAGTCTTGCCGTAAAAGTGGATTCCCTTGATATTTTTTATCTCTATGCCAATAAAAGTGTACATCTAGGGTGATGTCCATAGAGTTATGATAAACTACTCTAGAGAGAGGAAGTGTTGCAACGATTGCAGGACGCTAAGGAAGACGGTGTAAAACCTTATTTTGTTTCAGTTATATCCTTTCTCCATTAAACTGACGCTAGATTGCCAGTCACGTGACCCAAAAATGAGGATTTTAGCGTTCCGCAAGACTCGATATTATTTTGGCCATTGACTCACCACTTGGTGATGTCACACGAGCGTTTTTGGAGCGTTTCAACTCTCCAAAAAACGTAGCGTAACATGGATACAAATGAGAAGGGCTTAACAATAATTTTCTCAGATTCAAAAGCTCAGTGAAAACGCTGTGCAAAAACGCTCGTGTGACCGGACCTTTAGTGTACAAGTAACAACATGAATTGGCAGTCTTAGAGTGCATACCTTCGCCGCCGCAAATTATCTTTTCTTGACCTTGCTCTTTGACTCGATTGCTCCCAAAATCTGATCAAATGGTTCCTAGATACGGGGCCAATCATTCCAACAAATTTCAAGCAATTTGGTTAAATACTTTTGAGGGTGTCCTGGTAATTCGGCACCTGGACAATTCGTTGCTCGGACAATTCGATGCTCGGACAATTCGATGCTTGGACAATTCGTTACCTGGACAATTCGTTACCTGGACAATTCGTTACCTGGACAATTCGTTACCTGGACAATTCGTTACCTGGACAATTCGTTACCTGGACAATTCGTTACCTGGACAATTCGTTGCTTGGACAATTCGTTCCCGGACAATTCGTCGCCGATTTTAATAAGAGATATAACTATAATTTTTAAAGGTGCATTCATTTAAGGGAGTTATTTTTTTCAGCTGACTTGAAATTTTACTAGTATTGTGTTTTAACCAACACGAATCAATTAAGAAAAAACTTCAAAGTTTTTAAACGGCATTTTATTTTAATTGAAAAGGACAGTGCTATTACTCCTTTCGTCATTGAATGGTTCGCTAAATATAATTCATCCAAATATATGGGTTTTCATTTACTTTAAAAAGAGAAGAAAATCTACTGCTGATGGTAAATTTCAACATCATTCTCGAGGTGCCGAACTCCATCAAAAAGAAAATACAGGGAATTGATAAACATATCTTAAATGTGATTGGCAATTACGATACATATAGTAAATAAAATTTTTTGAAGGCCGTTGCTCACAATATAGAATTTCCGTAAATTTTCATATCTCTATAATCTGTAAAATGAATTTTAGATATAAACATGGCAATAATGAATCAATCAATCAGTGATTTTATATATGAGTGATTGTATCATTTTACTTGTTTTAATACACACTTCATGTAAATTGTTTGTTTTCTTTCCTGTCATATATGAGCATTTGAAATATTGTCTTTTTTTAGATTTAATTTTTATTATATTTGCTAAATTATAAATAATTCTTTAGAATATAAAATATATTTTATTTATTTTCAATCGGCGACGAATTGTCCAGGCGACGTATGTCCGGCGACGAATTGTCCTAGCACTCTTATGAGTGTTGCGAATAACAAGATTACAAATTCGAACGGGGAGAATTTTCTCGATCAACATATAACTTTCAGCAATTTTGTGAAGGTACTAAAGGAAAACGAGTAACATTGTCTGATTAAATAACAATTACCAACGAGTCTAGGAAAAAATCCCCCGGCGGAAAACATCCAACGAAGAAAGAATATCCCCACGTCAAAATAGAATATATAATATTTATTTTCATCCATTCTTCCCCTGAAATACCTACAAAAAAAAGAGGAAAAACACAATATCATAAAGAAAAGCATGTACTTATACCGGGTGAGCCAAAAGTCACTTTACCATTTTAAAACTTTATTACACAAAAACTATAAAAGGTAAAACTTATTAGTAAACTGCAAATGAAAGCAAAATATATTTAGTTTTTTCCTTAAAAAATTCCTTCAAATATCTTCCTTCATTAATTAGCACATACGGACTCTAGCTGTCCTGTTTGTTTTGCATCACTCTTCTCATTATAGCTGGTGAAAAGTTGATAATTTCTTAAAAATATTCCTTTTTAGTTCATCAGGCGTGTTCAGATTATTTGCGAATACCTTTTCGATTAAATATCCCTAAAGGAAAACTTATGGAGGAGTTATATTCAGTTATCGATGTGGCCAAGAGATGTTGACAAAGCGTAATTTTGTCGGCCTGGATAGTGGATATGCTGCTCTTAAAAGTTTCCTGGTATCAACTGAACTTTGTAAGGACATAAGTTTAGATCCTGCTTTAATATGTGCCGGAGTGACTTATAAGACAATTTCAATTGAGTACTTCTCTTATTCGTGAATGTTGAGTAGTCTTCTTTTAAACTAAGATTCACACGCTGTTAAGTTCTTCAGTGCGAGATGACTTCGGTCTTTCAGTTCGGTCTTTGTCAGCACATGATCCCGTTCGTCTGAATTTTTCTACCAAGGCAAGAATGCAGGTCTTAGATTAACTAATGTTAAAACTTTTCATAAAACATCTCTTTACTCCAACAACTGATCCATTTTAGTTGGAAGTAATTGTCAACAATTGTGTGTTTTTTTTCATATTGAATTTAGCCATTTTTATAAGTTTACAATTTCACACATTAAAAAGTAGATTTGAAATAGCTGAAATCTGAAAGTCACATATTGATTTTGGTCCATATCTATTAAAACTTCAAGTATTCTTCTTTCATTTGCCATATACTAAAGATTTGCATCTTTTTTTAGTTTGAGCATAATAAACATTCAAAATGGTAAAGTGACTTTTGGCCTACCTGGTAGTATCAAATTACAACAGTTTGAATAAACAAATATAAAGTTTTTAGACTGTAGCTATCTAACGTCAAATAAAATTTGAAAACAGTAAATACGCTATACAAAAATAAAAGCTTAAATTGTATGCTTCGACCTTGTTGTAGTGACCGTAGTCTATAGTAGAACTATATTCGTCATATTTTTCTACAACATGGCGCAGTCTAGTCAAAACTATAATTTATTTGCGATTCTTCAGAGTAGTGTTACCAGCACTAAGTTACTCCTAGCGAAATTCCTGAAATGATAGTTATATTACAAATTCTTTGAGGTAGAAGATTTACCCATGTGAAATTATATTAGTCATCTATACCTTGGGTAATTGTGATATTTAATTAAAAATATATACACGTAACATGTGTATTATATATACATAGAAAGAAACTAGTTACCTTCGCAGAATGCGGGAAGGTCATTTTTAGCCGTCGTTTATTTACTTATTTATTTATTTATTTATCATCTTGTTATTCGCTTGACTGAAAAAGTGCTCAACCAAATTGCCTGAAATTTGGTGAAGCGATTGGCTAATGTCCAGTGACCTGCTGGTAGAATTTTGGAGTGACCCAGTCAAAGGTCAAGGTCATGGTCATTCATAACTCAAAAAGTATTGAACCATATTGCATGAAACTTTTTGGGACGATTGTCAATATGCAGGAACCATTTTTTAGCTTTTGGGAGTGATCGGGTCAAAGATCAAGGTCAAGGCCATTTCTAATTCAATAACTCAAAAAGTATTCAACCAAATCGTTTGAAATTTGATGGTACAATTGGGCAATGCCCAGGAACCATCTGTTAGAATTTAGGGAGCGATTCGGTCAAAGGTCAAGATCATTTATAACTCAATCAAAAAGTATTGAACCATATTGCATGAAACTTGTAAGACGATTGGTCATTATCCAGTTAGCAGTTTACTAAATTTTGGGAGAGAACGGGTCAAAGCAGCGGCGAAGGTATGCGCTCTACCGAGTGCACATAATCTAGTTAACTATTGAACTATAGACTGATGGTAAATGATTAAAACTAGCTATGTATAACTATCAATAGACAAATAAGGCACAGAAATTTTAAAACTATGAGATTCAGTTAATATGTATTACCACTCGAATGAACGATGCAGCATTAAACTGAACGATGTAGTTTTGAACATAAACAGAGGCGGAAAAAATTTCGTACAATATTATATCCAAAATTTAACTTTAACGAGTCTACAGCTACAGTGACTACACAGCACATAAATTTGAGGTTTCTTATTACACGTTAAGCTTGAGACTGATGGTCAAGGATTAAAACTGGGGATATATAACTATCAATAGACAGAATGGGCACAAATATGTTTTTTGGGGGGATCTTTTCCGCAGGGCATTGCTTCCTGATACCATGGCCAACAAGTTCCCCTGATTAGAATATTCTTTATGTGTGAAGTGTGGTCTATCTTGGAGAAGGAAGCCTGTGCTTAGTGTGCTACCCCTTCGTCGTCTGTGGATGACTTGAAGACACGATTGGGGAAGGCTTGGTTGGTTAAAAATTCACAAAAATATCTTCCTTGCTGCGGATGATAATTTTCTGGCAGACTTAAGACTGCTATCAAATCAGAGGGCGAGCATTCCGAATAAATGTTTTTTGATCCATTCCTTATGGTGTATATTACATTGTGAAGAAAATATTTGCAGATTAATTTTTTTTTGTTTTATTTTAATAGGTTTCTATTTCTTTAACAGTATTTACTGAATACCCTGTAGCTACTATTGTGAACCTGTATAGCTAATAGTGAACCTCTGATTCGCTAGTAACTATGTATCAATGAACACACTAAAGAGGAAATATCCATACTCTTTGTACTGTGACCACAGTGATTATTGTTTGGTGGTCAGTCTAGTGATTATAGTAATAATTTTTTTCCTAATGAAAATAATAAAATCCCTTTTTGTAATGGCGCACAGCCATTTTTCAAACCCTTCACTAACTAGGGGAAAGAGTTCAATAACAAACACTCTGGCATTTTTAAATATGAAAAATGTGCTAAGGTTTTTTGATGTAAATTAATCTATATTTGGATTCAGTTGCTAAAATTCTCCATCAGTTTGATTTTTATAATCATTATTAGGGTTGTGAGTCACTTGTGACCATATGCATTTAAATCATAGATCTTAAGACTATCATAAACGAAGCAAAACGAAATGGTATTTAATACTCTATACCGCTGGTTTAGACCGATTCAATAGTCTTCAATTCAATCCGTCTATAATATTTGATTTTAAACGCATATTGTCACAACTCTAATCATTATATTGTTAGTATTTATACTGTTTTAGAAGTATATTGAGATGCATTCTTCACGATGCAGATGTTAGTCTTAGCGTCTCAACCTATAGCCAATCTATTATTTACTACACTCGTGTTACTCATTCTTGTACCTATGTTGGCACAGTGAGCATTTATTATCATAATAACTACCTAACTAACGACTGCGGCACCTATTGAGAATATTGTAATACGAAATTATTTATTATTTGTTTTTTAATTTTCTTAAATCAATCAATCACGACTTGATGAATGTGTATCTCTTTAATATCAGCTGATACCCTATTGATAACAGCTGATACTCTATTGATAACAGCTGATACTCTATTGATAACAGCTGATACTCTATTGATAACAGCTGATACTCTATTGATAACAGCTGATACCCTATTGATAACAGCTGATACTCTATTGATAACAGCTGATGCCCTATTGATAACAGCTGATACCCTATTGATAACAGCTGATGCCCTATTGATAACAGCTGATGCCCTATTGATAACAGCTGATGCCCTATTGATAACAGCTGATGCCCTATTGATAACAGCTGATGCCCTATTGATAACAGCTGATGCCCTATTGATAACAGCTGATGCCCTATTGATAACAGCTGATACCCTATTGATAACAGCTGATACCCTATTGATAACAGCTGATACTCTATTGATAACAGCTGATGCCCTATTGATAACAGCTGATGCTCTATTGATAACAGCTGATACTCTATTGATAACAGCTGATACTCTATTGATAACAGCTGATACTCTATTGATAACAGCTGATACCCTATTGATAACAGCTGATACTCTATTGATAACAGCTGATACTCTATTGATAACAGCTGATACTCTATTGATAACAGCTGATACCCTATTGATAACAGCTGATGCCCTATTGATAACAGCTGATGCCCTATTGATAACAGCTGATGCCCTATTGATAACAGCTGATACCCTATTGATAACAGCTGATACTCTATTGATAACAGCTGATGCCCTATTGATAACAGCTGATGCCCTATTGATAACAGCTGATACCCTATTGATAACAGCTGATACCCTATTGATAACAGCTGATACTCTATTGATAACAGCTGATGCCCTATTGATAACAGCTGATACCCTATTGATAACAGCTGATGCCCTATTGATAACAGCTGATGCCCTATTGATAACAGCTGATGCCCTATTGATAACAGCTGATGCCCTATTGATAACAGCTGATGCCCTATTGATAACAGCTGATGCCCTATTGATAACAGCTGATGCCCTATTGATAACAGCTGATGCCCTATTGATAACAGCTGATACCCTATTGATAACAGCTGATGCCCTATTGATAACAGCTGATGCCCTATTGATAACAGCTGATACCCTATTGATAACAGCTGATGCCCTATTGATAACAGCTGATGCCCTATTGATAACAGCTGATGCCCTATTGATAACAGCTGATGCCCTATTGATAACAGCTGATGCCCTATTGATAACAGCTGATGCCCTATTGATAACAGCTGATACCCTATTGATAACAGCTGATACCCTATTGATAACAGCTGATACTCTATTGATAACAGCTGATGCCCTATTGATAACAGCTGATACCCTATTGATAACAGCTGATGCCCTATTGATAACAGCTGATGCCCTATTGATAACAGCTGATGCCCTATTGATAACAGCTGATGCCCTATTGATAACAGCTGATGCCCTATTGATAACAGCTGATGCCCTATTGATAACAGCTGATGCCCTATTGATAACAGCTGATGCCCTATTGATAACAGCTGATGCCCTATTGATAACAGCTGATGCCCTATTGATAACAGCTGATGCCCTATTGATAACAGCTGATGCCCTATTGATAACAGCTGATGCCCTATTGATAACAGCTGATGCCCTATTGATAACAGCTGATGCCCTATTGATAACAGCTGATGCCCTATTGATAACAGCTGATGCCCTATTGATAACAGCTGATGCCCTATTGATAACAGCTGATGCCCTATTGATAACAGCTGATGCCCTATTGATAACAGCTGATGCCCTATTGATAACAGCTGATGCCCTATTGATAACAGCTGATGCCCTATTGATAACAGCTGATGCCCTATTGATAACAGCTGATGCCCTATTGATAACAGCTGATGCCCTATTGATAACAGCTGATGCCCTATTGATAACAGCTGATGCCCTATTGATAACAGCTGATGCCCTATTGATAACAGCTGATGCCCTATTGATAACAGCTGATGCCCTATTGATAACAGCTGATGCCCTATTGATAACAGCTGATGCCCTATTGATAACAGCTGATGCCCTATTGATAACAGCTGATGCCCTATTGATAACAGCTGATGCCCTATTGATAACAGCTGATGCCCTATTGATAACAGCTGATGCCCTATTGATAACAGCTGATGCCCTATTGATAACAGCTGATGCCCTATTGATAACAGCTGATACTCTATTGATAACAGCTGATACTCTATTGATAACAGCTGATACTCTATTGATAACAGCTGATGCCCTATTGATAACAGCTGATGCCCTATTGATAACAGCTGATGCCCTATTGATAACAGCTGATGCCCTATTGATAACAGCTGATGCCCTATTGATAACAGATGATGCCCTGTTGATAACAGATGATGCCCTGTTGATAACAGATGATGCCCTGTTGATAACAGATGATGCCCTGTTGATAACAGATGATGCCCTGTTGATAACAGATGATGCCCTGTTGATAACAGATGATGCCCTGTTGATAACAGATGATGCCCTGTTGATAACAGATGATGCCCTGTTGATAACAGATGATGCCCTGTTGATAACAGCTGATGCCCTGTTGATAACAGCTGATGCCCTGTTGATAACAGCTGATGCCCTGTTGATAACAGCTGATGCCCTATTGATAACAGCTGATGCCCTATTGATAACAGCTGATGCCCTATTGATAACAGCTGATGCCCTATTGATAACAGCTGATGCCCTATTGATAACAGCTGATGCCCTATTGATAACAGCTGATGCCCTATTGATAACAGCTGATGCCCTATTGATAACAGCTGATGCCCTATTGATAACAGCTGATGCCCTATTGATAACAGCTGATGCCCTATTGATAACAGCTGATGCCCTATTGATAACAGCTGATGCCCTATTGATAACAGCTGATGCCCTATTGATAACAGCTGATGCCCTATTGATAACAGCTGATGCCCTATTGATAACAGCTGATGCCCTATTGATAACAGCTGATGCCCTATTGATAACAGCTGATGCCCTATTGATAACAGCTGATGCCCTATTGATAACAGCTGATGCCCTATTGATAACAGCTGATGCCCTATTGATAACAGCTGATGCCCTATTGATAACAGCTGATGCCCTATTGATAACAGCTGATGCCCTATTGATAACAGCTGATGCCCTATTGATAACAGCTGATGCCCTATTGATAACAGCTGATGCCCTATTGATAACAGCTGATGCCCTATTGATAACAGCTGATGCCCTATTGATAACAGCTGATGCCCTATTGATAACAGCTGATGCCCTATTGATAACAGCTGATGCCCTATTGATAACAGCTGATGCCCTATTGATAACAGCTGATGCCCTATTGATAACAGCTGATGCCCTATTGATAACAGCTGATGCCCTATTGATAACAGCTGATGCCCTATTGATAACAGCTGATGCCCTATTGATAACAGCTGATGCCCTATTGATAACAGCTGATGCCCTATTGATAACAGCTGATGCCCTATTGATAACATGTTTACAGATATTAATACCCTGACATTCTATTAATAACTTTTATTTATTTTCAGAATGCGTTGCCCACTCTGGGCGGGAGGGAAGTTGTCCTAAGGCGCACAGCTGACTGTGGCTTCGGCTTCACCCTAAGACATTTCGTGGTGTACCCTCCTCCAGAAGTAAGTCATAATATCACAGGGATAGACTCTAGTTATAGTTATAATGATAGTGTAATTTAATAATTCAATATTTGATGGCATGTACATACGAAGACACAGCAAATGTTTTGTTGCCCATTGAAATCGATAAGCTTGTTAAGAATGGAAACTTTGATATTATTAGTCAATTTAAGTAACACAGTTACCAGTGTTGCCAAATAATTCCCACCAGTTTGTCTATTGTTCGTAATAAGCGTGACTACCCCCAGGTACAACAAGGGGGAGACAGACAGGTGCTGGACACTGTCTTCATTATCGGAGTGAAGACTGGATCTCCTGCTCACAGAGCTGGACTGAAGAAAGGTGAACTTACTCACCATTATCTATTAGTCTGGTGGTGAACTCTCTTACTCACCATTATCTATTAGTCTGGTGGTGAACTCTCTTACTCACCATTATCTATTAGTCTGGTGGTGAACTCTCTTAATCACCATTACCTATTAGTCTGATGGTGAACTCTCTTAATCACCATTACCTATTAGTCTGGTGGTGAACTCTCTTACTCACCATTATCTATTAGTCTGGTGGTGAACTCTCTTACTCACCATTATCTATTAGTCTGGTGGTGAACTCTCTTACTCACCATTATCTATTAGTCTGGTGGTGAACTCTCTCAATCACCTTTACCTATTAGTCTGATGGTGAACTCTCTTACTCACCATTACCTATTAGTCTGGTGGTGAACTCTCTTACTCACCATTCTTTAGTCTGGTGGTGAACTCTCTTACTCACCATTATATATTAGTCTGGTGGTGAACTCTCTTACTCACCATTCTTTAGTCTGGTGGTGAACTCTCTTACTCACCATTACCTATTAGTCTGGTGGTGAACTCTCTTAATCACCATTATATATTAGTCTGGTGGTGAACTCTCTTACTCACCATTCTTTAGTCTGGTGGTGAACTCTCTTACTCACCATTACCTTTAGTCTGGTGGTGAACTCTCTTACTCACCATTACCTTTAGTCTGGTGGTGAACTCTCTTACTCACCATTACCTTTAGTCTGGTGGTGAACTCTCTTACTCACCATTACCTATTAGTTTCGTGTTGAACTCTCTTACTCACCATTACCTATTAGTTTCGTGTTGAACTCTCTTACTCACCATTACCTATTAGTTTCGTGTTGAACTCTCTTACTCACCATTACCTATTAGTTTCGTGTTGAACTCTCTTACTCACCATTACCTATTAGTTTCGTGTTGAACTCTCTTACTCACCATTACCTATTAGTTTCGTGTTGAACTCTCTTACTCACCATTACCTATTAGTTTCGTGTTGAACTCTCTTACTCACCATTACCTATTAGTTTCGTGTTGAATTCTCTTACTCACCATTACCTATTAGTCTCGTGGTGAACTCTCTTACTCACCATTACCTATTAGTTTCGTGGTGAACTCTTTTGATTAGATAGGCCATAGATGCCAATAAATAGGAAAATTCAATTACGTTCTATTTTTTAATTTTACTTGAAAACGGTCTAAGAGAACTATCGAAATATCTTTAACTATTACGAACTTTAGAAGCCAGCAGTCATCAATTCCTCACTATAATCATAGCCCCTGTTACTGTTATAGAGTCTTTAATTCCTTACTATAGCTAATAATAACTAAGGTAAATTATTTCCCTCTAACGGAAGAGTGACTGTACAATAACAACTGTGACCAAAATGTTCCACAATAACAGTTACTAGTGGCATGTCACAGATAGGATGAGTGACTTGCAGCCCATTTCTTACCTTCTTCCTCCCCCAGGCGAGAGAATAGTGAGTGTGCAGGGGGTGGCAGTGGGGGGAAAGGCGCTCTCCTTCCAAGACGTGGTGAAGGTGGTGCAGAACTGTACATCAGAGATAAAGATAGTCCTTCTGCCTTCTTCGCAAGACTTTCTGCAGCAGGTAATGCATGCTAGGTACTTCCTGCATCAAGAACATATACAGTGTATAGCCAATTAACAGACTAAATAGTTAACGAAATGGTCATACGTAGCATCTGTTTATTTGATTTAATGTTTTCACCTCCTATTCTCTGAATATTACTTATTCTCTTTCATAGCTACCAACCAAAGGATGATAAAGTGGTAAGACTACCAATCTTGTTATTAGTTATCTAGATTTTATTCTAGTCCCATGATTTACTAATTTCATTTTTGGTTTGAGTGTGAAAACTAACAATTTAATTTTTTCAGGTTTTTGGAGATACCGCTCACCATCCACTGAGTAACTTGAGTCAGACCATCTCCAACACAGATCAAGCTGTCTCAACACACAGACACAGCACTACCTCTCCTCCCAATGAGTTGGCACACGGTAACCTCACAGGCCAACACTTCACTAGGAATCAACAAACTCTACCTCCCTTAAATCATGTGAATTCAGAGAAGCTGTACCAAGCCTCACAAGTCTCAGAGTCTCTGTATGCTGGAGATACAGTCTCCTCAGACACCTACGACTCCTCAAAATGTATTTCCGACTCTTCTCTCTCTGGGTGTAACAACTCCTCCACTTCAATGTCTAGACCTGTAGGACACCCCAATCCCCAACAACTGTACGCCATTCCTCTACCTAAAAGCGATGTCAGCAGACAGCGCGAACACAGAGAATCCAAGAAATGCGATGGAGATGATCCGCACATTACGATCAAAGACGCCTCCTCCTTCAAACCCAACGATAATAAGCTCATAGTTCTGCCCATAGAGGGGAACACGTCCAGGAAGTACTATGGCTTTGGTGGTGAGCAGCCATTTCCACTTATTGACCAAGAGCCTCAGTATAGTGCAGTGGACTCTATTCAAAATAGATACAATGACAGCCACAGAAGTCTTCCCCCAAGTGATCCGAATAGCTCTCGTGGTTTATCTGCTAGCAATATATATGTAGGGGACAATATGCAACCTCTGTCACTAACCTATCCTAACGACACTAAAGCAATGCTCCATCCTACTGTACCTCCCATCCTGCAATACTCTTCTGCTCAAACAGTTGCAGGGCCCACTCCTTATTATACTCCCCAGCCTCAAAGCATATCAACTATATACACTTCTCCTGGACATCCTATTATCTATCCCTCTCAGAGCTTGCCTTACATATCTGCACAGGAACAAAGTCCTCACTCTTTCTTACAATACAAATCCAATGCCCCTCTGTACTCTGATAAGACATCTAGCTTGTATGAACAGGGCCGAAAAACTAGTCTTCCTTTGTTGCGATCTTCTAACTTAGCTAATTATTCCAGACCTGTTATGGATAGGAAGCAAGCAGTCCACACAATTCAGAACTCACTGCCTCTATCCTCTAGGTTTCCTAGTCCTCATATCCTAAGAAATGAGAACACGACTCCCTTCATTTACTCCAACAACGCACTCATTGATAATCCAAACTACCGACCCATCGCACCTCCTAGACAGAAACACAGTGACCACAAACCCTCCCAGAGACATGCTATTTACGAACCGTACACCACCAGTGACAGTCACATTTACGAAGCGGTAGATTTCCCTCAGACATCTAAAGAAAATAACACTGATCGTTCCCTGAATTTTTCTCAAAATTTAACGGAATCGAAATCCAATAAAGAAAATACGAATTTTGCAGATAATTCTTCTACAGATAAGGGAAAAGATAAGAAAGACAGACCTCATTTACAGACTATCTGGCCCGCTGCATCTGTCCACAAAGACTATCATGTTAGTCCCCAGAAGCTCAATCAACAGCTGCAGTGGCCACCTCCTAAATCTCAGGTTCCTCCTTCTCCCGGAGTCATCAGCAAAGCTTTGACATTCGTTGCTAAGAGCAAAATAGCAGCAAAGAGAAGAAAGGCAAGCAACGAGGCAGCAGAGGCTAAGATATTAGATCAGGACTGCTCAACACCTAAAAGTGGTGATCACCCTAGCATAGCCAGGCCTCTGATAGTAAATGCTACTCCTAAGCCTTACAACTCTAGTGATCCAGTTTGTCCCACTAAATACGGTGGAAGTAAAACCTTCGTGTCTAATCTACCTAGGATACAGGAGAACATACCTTCCAAGGAGCAGTTAGGCTCTCTCACCTCCTTGGGTAGTTTGCGCAGTGGAAGCATCACCCCCACTGGAGGTACCCCCAGTGGAAGCCAGTTGTCCCTCACTTCCCCCGCCATCAGAAGCATTCCGCTTGCGTGGGTGGGTGACAATGATAGAATCAAGAACTTACAAATCGTCTCGAAACGAGCCAAAAAGTTTGAGAATTCGGAAACGAGCAGACCTTCAAAGTCTTCCCAGCGATTCGAATTACCGAGATTGTCGCAGAGGTCGAACTTCAGTCAGCGTAAGCAGGAGTTCGAGCGCATGGAAGCTGCTTCAGATCACGGTAAGTACCTTACACCAAGTGTAAGTATGCTCTGTAGCTAGTTAACGTGTTGTACTTTCCTAAACAAATCGTAGTCTTGATCTTAAAAAAGTTAAACTAAGTTTCTTTTCATTGTGCAGAAATTTCTTAGACTATTTTGTTTGACGATTTATTCATTCTTACATGACTACGCTTTTATGTAGTTTACTCTTGTACATAGTGTAGCTAGTGGTTTGAGTATATTGTTCATAACTAACGTGAACTGTGGGAATAATATATGGAAAATGGTAATGCTAGGATCCAGCTATCACAGTGATCATAAATATAATCACTGTGACAGGTGGCTAACTGTTTTAAGAAGAGTTCACTCTCAAACTTTTCTTATTCCTTTAAATTTTCAACTTTGTGAAGAGAACTAATTGAATTCAAACAAGTAGATATTTGAAAATATGTGATACTCGCTGATACTTATATAATGCATTTGATTGTCTGCGGGTAGTAGCTTTTCTGCCTTCATGATCTTCGTACAGCACAGCAATCTCTTACATTTTAGAGTATAGATTTACTATTTTTCCTTATCTTTTAACTTCTATAAAGTTTATCAGCTAGGGTAAGTTCTTAATTATCGGTCAGTTCCACATTTTAAGAACTTACTCTACATTAGATTCAATGCATGCTTTGTTTCTGTGCACTATTTTCTTCACTGTTATCATAGCGTATGACTTCTCTGTTGTAGCAGACTCACCATTGCACAGTGTGCACCCTGTCCATGCATTGTAGCCACGTGGTGGGTGTCTTTGCAATAAGTTCTGCTGAGTAGTTTTGAAGCGTGTTGACTAAAGCACCACCATGTACATACTGTTTTCCAAAGTAGTTTGTTTTCGTAACCCAGTGCCTCGAGAGTTGGGTACCTACTTCAATGCACCCTCCAGACGCAGTGTGGACCTCAGTGCTCTGTGGTCCCGAGAACAAAGTCCTTGTGAGGCGCACACAGGGGGTGTTATGCGCTCTCAGAGCGATGGTGACACTCTTTTCCCAGCACTCTCCTCTCTCTGTCAAGGTACTTACCAATCGTCTACTGAATGGTAGAAGGTGATTAGTCACCAGCAATGACTAGCCACTCTAATATTATACACACCAAATGGCGCCATTTTTTAATTGGTGTATATTTTAATATCAGTAATACATCTAGAATCCGTGAAACACTCAATTCCGCACAGGAAATTTCACTCGCGTGATAGTAACACTCGAGATGTACTTTTGTTGTTTATTTTATTATGAAAATTCTTTTACCATGTTTTTATTTTTAATGCAAATGTAAAAGAATTTAGACAAATTAAAATGAAAACCTACAATATGAATTCCCATATTTTTTCATAATAAAATTTCAATTTCCTATCCGAATTTAGTGTTTCATTGATTCGAGGTGTAGTAGCGCTCAAAGAAGTATCTACTCCAGTAACAAATTTTCTGATATGTAGTTTGTATCTTGTTTTTATCGCTTTAATATTGTTTTTCAACCTAAAAAGTTGTTTCTAAGAAAAACTATTTCATGTGATCATGAGATTTGCGGTCGAAATGGTAGCTAATCTTTATTACCAATGTACAGTAGTGTTTATGACTGCTTTAGATCTCTAACTGTTGGTGTAGTTTTGATCTCTTTTTAGCATCAGTGCATGACTTGGTATTTATTTTTCAGTGGTTTAGTTGGTATATAGTTTGCACATGTACTGCACCTAGTTAGTGTACTATGTAGGGAAATAGTGGTATGATGGGTTTTACTTCACTTACGATGATCTAGAGTAAGTTGCGAATTATCGGTCAGTTACACATATTCGGTCATATAAGAAAAAACAATCTAAAGATAATAATTTTAATTGGTAGCTATCCATGATACCTTCAAGTACCATGGAAATCAATTAAAATGGAAATGAAATAATTAGTACTATATCGTTTTTCTTTTAAGACCGAAGATGTGTAACTGACCGATAATTCGTACTTTAGCCCAATAATACAATCTCTATCATTCACTCATCACCAGTTCTATTTCTTACTAGTTATTTGTTTCTCTCTATCAGATGAGAGGCAAATTCCCCCCAGGGTACCACGCCACAGCACCCCCCTCACCCCAACCGAGGGCACCCAGCCCTCTGGTAGCAGAACAATGATAGTGGGGGGACCTCACGTTCATTGTCCTCCCCCCGAGGGGTGGAAGAAGGAAGGGGAGACACCCACCTCCACCGGTGGTAAGTTTGTAGCTATTAGCTATTTGTCAGAGAATTGTACTGTTGTCATGTCCCCTCTAGGTGTTTGTTCCGCCATTTAGTTTTGGTAATAATAAGAAATGCCTCACCTAACATCTAAGCAATAATGGGGTGGTGCGAGTATAGTCAAACATTTGCTAATGACTCTATTTTTTGTAGTTAATTTCTCACTTGAAGCTAAATTAGTTAATCTTTATTTTAAAGGTCATTTCAAGTTCTCAAACGCAACACTTTTAACTTTACTCGAAGCAATATTTTTTTAAGCAGAGAAACATTACCTGAAATGGAAGTAAATTGTCCTTATTATGTAACTCCTATGCAACTTTTCAAATGAAATGAGTCTTCTCCATTGACTCTTCTACAGTCGTGTATCTGTATATAGCTACTGCATGAAGAACACTACAGTCTCTATCTAGCTAGCTTAGCAGTACTGTAGCTACTATGTTAACTCGTGTTCCAATGTACAGTGGTACTAGAGAGGGTTCGCGCCAACTCCATGTGCGAGGGTAGCAGCGTACCAATCCCCGCCCAAAGGAAGAAGCACCAGCCTGCTAGAGTTTCCAGACACCACTCTTTCCTGAGTGTTCTCAGACCGAAATGGCACAGTCAGTCCGTTTGCTGGTGGTGTTTCACCTAACCCTTTATTTTCAAACACTTTAGTCGTGGTATTTCAATTTTTTAAATGCTATCTATGCCATGCATTTTTTGACCAAACTGTTTCGACGGTTTGAATTGCGTTCGCTCTTTTTTCTTCTTTTTGCGTGGCTATTATCTTTTACTCATTTTTTTTCGTTTCAATTTTTGCAAACTGAATATTTTCTTTTTGAGTTGTTTTTGTGTTTGAGTTCGTTGGATAGAGGGCGCTATAGAATAGTTATGACTCACTATTTCGAACGTTAGAGGAAGTACGTGAAGAGTTCAGTTGAGAAGTTCCCTCAGTGGCGAGTGGTTGTGCGAGAGTTTTGTTGCTGCATTCCTCTATGAAAAGCCTCTGGTTACCTTACCTATGTGTTATTTGCATTCTTATTAATAAGTCCAGTGTTTGACCAATGACGGAGAGTGTTTAGTTGCTCATTGCTGGTCCCTGCTGATAATAGTTGCCCACTTGGTCGTTAACAGCTGTCCCTTCTGGAAATGAGTTCTTTTTAGTGAATGGTGTGAAGTCTGGCCCGATGTACTATGATGCTTTTTACGGATACACTTACCGAGGTGTGTGCCCTCTTGCTGGATTTATAGCTATTAGTTATTTAATGACTAGGGGAAATTACGAATTATCGGTCAGTTCCACATCTTTTGTTTTACAAGAAATAAGGATATAAATATGATAATTAATATTTACTAGATACATCTTTTTTTCTTATATAACCGAAGATGTGGAACTGACCGATAATTCATAATTTACCCGATATTATTTATGTTAAATGGTTGCCATATGCATGCACTGTCACCAGATCGTGTAACAATTAATTAGTCTTTAGTATGTGCTGCGTATCATCACATTGTTATGACTGTAATGTGATCTCATGCATCGAGAACTGTGCTATAGTGTATCGAGAACTGTGCTATAGTGTATCGAGAGCTGTGCTATAGTGTATCGAGAGCTGTGCTATAGTGTATCGAGAGCTGTGCTATAGTGTATCGAGAGCTGTGCTATAGTGTATCGAGAGCTGTGCTATAGTGTATCGAGAACTGTGCTATAGTGTATCGAGAACTGTGCTATAGTGTATCGACTGTATCGAGACTATACCTATTAAATTGTTTTACTAATTACAATTCACTACTTTAAAATAATTAGTTAAATTTCCCCAACTAATAGTACATCAAAAGTCTTTACATTAACTATATTATTATAGTCATGAAGTAGATACATTACCTATATTATATGTGATAAAAGCCTACCGTCTATTTCCACATCTCCATGAGTACTGACAGTGTTTGCTGTGCTAATGCCTTTTCATTGGTATAATTATAATCTCGCATTTAAATTATAAAAGAAATTAAAGTGTTCGATGTGTTAAATACTTTCTCATTGGTATAGCCTCTCACTGCACATTATATAAATCACTATATAGTAAAAGAAATGACAGTGAGACAGTGATGTGTTTACTATCTCCTCGTCGATAGAATCTCTCACTGTACATAATAAATAATTACATCTGAATAGTAAGTAGCTAACTGAGCTCTAATTCGTTACTGGATAACCTCCAAATATTTCTATCTTGAATAGTTCCAGTTACACCAATTTATGGTAGGTACTTGGAATTATGTATATCAAACGATGAGCCTCAGATATAGATGGTTACAGTGTTTTACTTAACTTTTTATATTACTTCTAATTTGAATCTAACTTATAAGTTTTTATTTATACCCCTGACTGGAAGTTTCGACACCGAAGTTTTAGCTCAAATCTCATGTTAAATAGGTGTAAAAACATGTCAAAATTACTAATGTTACGTATCATTTTATAACAGTTAATGATGTTATCCGCTTTTAGTAAATACACTAGGTACACATTTTAGTAGTCATAATTTCAACTTTTTCTATTATTATTCTTTAATAACACCATTGTAAACTGAGACCGAATTTCCCTAGAACCTGTACGGGCAATAGAGAAATGATCGGTTACTACTATTACTGATAGAATTACGGGTATTAGTCTAATAGAGTTTCGGTTACTACCGATATTGCTATGGAGAATGTT
The DNA here is from genome assembly GCA_947561585.1 of Caprella mutica. Lineage (NCBI taxonomy): Eukaryota > Metazoa > Arthropoda > Malacostraca > Amphipoda > Caprellidae > Caprella > Caprella mutica. The sequence goes on along the minus strand of CANNZV010000867.1, from coordinate 95,544 downwards.
GTGCTAATTAGCAGTATGTTAAATACCGTTAGTTTCACCCTGTGTATATCCCAATGCTGCTTAGAAAGTGGTATGTTCTGCAGTGCATACCATTTATGTCTGCATAAATAGCGTGTCATTAGTATGCTAAATGACTCGTTAATCAACTAGAATCTTTATGCGAACTATAGAATAACATCCAAACACTGGTACGCTGCATTGCTACCTATACGTACGTACACCAAGTGAACAATAAGGCTGAATAGTTCTCTCACATTATACTGTAACTATAGTTCAAAGATAAAGAAACTAGGTAATAAGAATATCATTTCATATCCTGTATCTACATTCTAGAATTTATAATATTGCTGAATATAGGTTTTGTATCCTGTATACAGATGCAGCTAATAATAATACTAGTTTGTCCGGTATCTAGGATACATTATTAATCTACCTTTGCTTGCTATGTAGCCATACAGGACATCTTTCAGTTCTATATTGAATAGTAAAGTGTACTGCAGTTAGACTACTGTACTGCAGTTAGACTACTGTACTGCAGTTAGACTACTGTACTGCAGTTAGACTACTGTACTGCAGTTAGACTACTGTACTGCAGTTAGACTACTGTACTGCAGTTAGACTACTGTACTGCAGTTAGACTACTGTACTGCAGTTAGACTACTGTACTGCAGTTAGACTACTGTACTGCAGTTAGACTACTGTACTGCAGTTAGACTACTCTACTGCAGTTAGACTACTCTACTGCAGTTAGACTACTCTACTGCAGTTAGACTATTGTACTGCAGTTAGACTACTGTACTGCAGTTAGACTACTGTACTGCAGTTAGACTACTGTACTGCAGTTAGACTACTGTACTGCAGTTAGACTACTGTACTGCAGTTAGACTACTGTACTGCAGTTAGACTACTGTACTGCAGTTAGACTACTGTACTGCAGTTAGACTACTGTACTGCAGTTAGACTACTGTACTGCAGTTAGACTACTGTACTGCAGTTAGACTACTGTACTGCAGTTAGACTACTGTACTGTAGTTAGACTACTGTACTGTAGTTAGACTATTGTACTGCAGTTAGACTATTGTACTGCAGTTAGACTATTGTACTGCAGTTAGACTATTGTACTGCAGTTAGACTACTGTACTGCAGTTAGACTACTGTACTGCAGTTAGACTACTGTACTGCAGTTAGACTACTGTACTGCAGTTAGACTACTGTACTGCAGTTAGACTATTGTACTGCAGTTAGACTATTGTACTGCAGTTAGACTATTGTACTGCAGTTAGACTACTGTACTGCTGTTAGACTACTGTACTGCAGTTAGACTACTGTACTGCAGTTAGACTACTGTACTGCAGTTAGACTACTGTACTGCAGTTAGACTACTGTACTGCAGTTAGACTACTGTACTGCAGTTAGACTATTGTACTGCAGTTAGACTATTGTACTGCAGTTAGACTATTGTACTGCAGTTAGACTATTGTACTGTAGTTAGACTACTGTACTGCAGTTAGACTACTGTACTGCAGTTAGACTATTGTACTGCAGTTAGACTATTGTACTGCAGTTAGACTATTGTACTGCAGTTAGACTATTGTACTGCAGTTAGATTACTGTACAGCAGTTAGACTACTGTACAGCAGTTAGACTACTGTACTGCAGTTAGACTACTGTACTGCAGTTAGACTATTGTACTGCAGTTAGACTATTGTACTGCAGTTAGACTATTGTACTGCAGTTAGACTATTGTACTGCAGTTAGACTATTGTACTGCAGTTAGACTATTGTACTGCAGTTAGATTACTGTACAGCAGTTAGACTACTGTACAGCAGTTAGACTACTGTACTGCAGTTAGACTACTGTACTGCAGTTAGACTATTGTACTGCAGTTAGACTATTGTACTGCAGTTAGACTATTGTACTGCAGTTAGACTATTGTACTGCAGTTAGACTATTGTACTGCAGTTAGACTACTGTACTGCAGTTAGACTACTGTACTGCAGTTAGACTACTGTACTGCAGTTAGACTACTGTACTGCAGTTAGACTACTGTACTGCAGTTAGACTACTGTACTGCAGTTAGACTACTGTACTGCAGTTAGACTACTGTACTGCAGCTAGACTACTGTACTGCAGCTAGACTACTGTACTGCAGTTATGTTTAAATACATGTAAATGCCACTTGCCCCCATTTCACACAACACTCACAGCATCGCTCTGTTCCATGCAATTAGCGCAAAGGCAACAGGTGTTCCAATACACCTGTACACCACTAACTAAACAGATGTGTGTCACACATTCCAATGTCATGACATGCTGGTGATGACGTAGTGTGGCACATTGTGTTCCCTTGACCTTCTGACACATCTTGGATAGCATTATTTCGCGCTTTATCATTTTCAATGAGTGTGTGTAGTTATGAACTCCTCGGCATTTTTTGCTAGTGATACTCAAATGTTATATTGGGAACACTTGCTATGAAGTGATGTATTGATAAGTACATTGAATATATATGAGGGTTGTTCAATCTTTATATATCACTCGCCTGCCCCAGGGGCTATATCCTGAAGCTGTCTGTGGTGAATGGAAGAGAAGGGGGATGGCGTCCCTTGGGCCCCGAACTGTTGTAATTTGGATTATGTATTGTCTTTATTCATTTGTACCATGTTTATTATTTTTAACGCTACTTGCAGTTTTAGAGGATAGCGCTAGGCTTATGCTCTTAGATTAAGGTCTTAGATTTTGTGTTAGGTAGACTCGTAGGCTTCATTTACTATCACCTCTTCATTTCCCTCTTCTAACCTGTGCTTGTTTCCTTTTTCGTTACATTCATTGGTAAGGTACTGCTTTTTCACGAAATAGCTTTTCTGCATCCAAGAGCATTGTCACCGACGGTAGTAACTAGTAAGTGACTTTGTTCGTGGAGCCACTTTCCTTTCTGACTGCTTCTTCCAGTCCCTTGTACTTAATTTCCTTTTAACGTCAGCGATATGGCATTTGGTTCCACAGCAAACCTTAAACCCCTACTAAAATAAACATATCACTCGCCTATATTTTATCTCTATTACCTGCTAATTTGAGTGTGGTATCTAAGGTTGGTGATGAGGTGAGACTTTATTTACTTTATTAACCACAGTCAGTTTATCACCTGTCCATGCAGAGAAGTATAGCGCTATCGACCTAAATAACTCTTAATTAGTGCTGTAATGTTGGTGGAATATTATCTATATTTCTTGCTAAACTACAAGTTCATCGTGAGTGACTTACTTCATGTAAAGTGTAGCAAAGGGATCATCTCTCTTAATTCAATGATTTCGCCGTTAGTTACTTGCAAACAATGACAATTACTTGGCTACTTGTTCACTTCACAGGTCACAGCAATGTTATATCTGATAAAAATCATCAGTCATTAACTAGTCAGTTAGCCACTAGTTCTGTTAACAACTTAAACTAGTTAACTTATTTTTTACGACTTTTGTTATCAAAAATAATCCTTTGTCACTATGGTATTTACTGTTCAGTGCTCAGTCTATCTGTCATATCAAAGTACAGATCAATAGGTATGAAAATGGTGCGACAAGCACGAGGAACAAATAGATGGAATTTCTTTATCTGAACTAGAAATCTTCACTTAGTGAATTATTTAAATATTTACTTTTAAAGTCAGTGTTAGCTGCTGTCTGCAGATAGGATAATTTCAAACTATCCTAATTTCTTGCTGACACGCATTGCCTCTTCATTTCTCCTTTTTACGAGAGAGTATGTCCACAACTCCATGACTTCTAGCATTGTTCCGTTTAAAGTATGCGATCTATTGCGCCATGTGCTACTGCGCGTGCATAGCGTACGCATTCCGCGCATAACTCTGGCGCACTCGAGCGCAACAATCCGTGAAGTTGCCATGCTTTTCCCTCGCATTTACTCACAGGTTTCTAGTTTAGATCCTGTAACCCCCTGCTAGCCACTGTCACAAAACATCTCTATCACCTCCTCCTCTCACTACCTCTCCTCTCATCACACTCTGACGTGACACCACTAATGAGTGGTGAACTCCTCTGCCGAATTGTTACGCGGGTTTGGTTGTGGAAAGCACAGATGCGTACGTGCGTGTCTGTCTTTCTCCTCAGGAATGCGTATGATTTATATGTAGTAGCTATTTAGTTAGCCGTAACAGTAAAGTGTGCATTCCTTGTCGCCACCTCCCATGAGTTGATGCTATTTAGCAGGATCTCCTGATTAGTTACGCACTGGTTAGTCACTTAAAAAGACTTTCAGTTTCATAGCGCAGAGTTTTTGTGACAGAGTTTTTACTTTGTGTTCCTACGTAGGGAAGTGTTTTACGTATTTTATAATTTAAGAATGACTGAAATTAGTTTATCTATGTTCAATGTAATTTGTAAGGCGAATATGTGCTCTATCTCATCCATTTTAATTTACTATCACTAGAATCTAATTAGTAATTGTTTTATACAGTAGGAGTCGGAAATAGCGATTACTTTATTAAAATCGCAATAACTTTAACAAGAATCTTCGTGTGATTTTCTTTTTGGCTAATGCAGATTTTCATCAACTATAACCTCATCTTTGGTTTGTTTTCATATTCCCAATAGTTTTTCCAGAGGGGGGTCATAAGTAGAGGGTGGTGTAATTTCTCTTGCGCGAGATATGTAATTGCTAAAAGATATTAAAATTGGTTTGTTTTTTCCAGTATTTACTTAGTTATTTTAAAGAAACAATTGCAAATTATGAAGATCTGAAATAAAACATTGTTTACCAAAAATAACCATTATTCCCCATTTTTACAACTCATTTTCGCGTCCGTTTTCTGAGAATTACCTTTCAATAAAATCACACCATGCATTCGTTAATTGTTCTTTTTCATTGATTGAGATTATCAGGTGGAGAGGAGTATACTTTAAATGTAGAATTAAGTGAAATAACCCCAAAAGAAATGACAGTTAAGCAGTTAAATCTGGGCTCCTTGGAGACCATTCAATAGCATGAGCCTTGGAAACTACTCTATGTTCAAAAACTTCCCCCAGTCGTTCCTTGACAACAAGTGTTCTCTGTTCTGGTGTATAGAATCCTGCATCCACCATATTTAAATTCAGAGTTTCTCCATAACTATGTCGTAGCTCCAAAAATATCTGCTAATTCAACGTAAGGGTTCTTAAAATCATGCTAATTTTCAGAGGAAAAACATACTCTATTGATAAGCAAGGTTTGAAATAAGTTCGCGCAAGAGCATTTTCGCCAATCTCTACTTATGACCACCCTGTAGAAAAACTATTAATAATATATAAACAAACGTAACATGTGGTTATAGCTGGTAAAAATTTGAATTAGCCAAAGAAAATTCATCTTTTATTGCCATTACGCGGTACAGATAACAACATTTATAACTTCAAAAGCTAACTCTAGATAAGCTTTTCTCTCCAAGCTAACTCTTTGATATCTTTTTCTTTTAATATCTTCACCCTGTGTGTTATCGGAGTAACATCAGAGTCACGTGGTGTTTGTCACGTGTTCCATACAGTGTTACCCTTGCGTTACGTTACTTAAAAACTAACTCCATATTGGTTATTTAATTGCTCTGGTCCCCATTGTACGAAGTGTATTGTAACACTCAGTCGATATCGCTTAGGAATGTACTGATTGTGATGTAGCTACTGCAGTTGTATTCCTTCTTCTAAATAGCTTCTCTACAATATATTAGAATGGTTTGAATTTAGAAATATTATTGTATGTAGAAACTAAATACGCATTAGAAATATAAGAATGTTGATCATTCAACTCTTGGAAAGATGTGCCATGTGAGTTTAATTAAATACGGTCTTTTTGTCTGCTTCCATATAGGTTGTTATGTAGTAAATTATTTTGAGTATTATTTGAAAACTTACCTCATGATTATAAAAGCATTCATATTCAATATATTATTCCAATATAATATTTTGTATCTTAACTCAACTCTACTCCGTCATATGAATTTAAGTTTTTAATAATTTCATATATAAGAAAAAATCGTATTAGGTAATCGTGATTAGATTTTACAAATATATAACCATGTTATTTTATCTTAATCCTATCTACACACATAACAATGACTGTAGTGAATTCCCCCACTAGTTATTTTTTAGGGTGTCCATTGACATCACCCCTGCAATTGCTTGCCGTGTGTGGGAGCTATTGTGATGCTATCGATTACCAACCACCTAGACTGAGCCTGAACCTGATCATGTGAAGGCAACTGTGGATAGAGGGGCTGTAGATAAAGGCTATAGGGACACTGCAGAGTACAGATAGAGGTTTAACGCACTGATCAATCGTGGATGCTTCCTTACAGGCATTGAATTACTTTTCCACTAATGTGAATAGCTGCTCCACCCTCTAACGGCACTGTTCATCACTAGATAGTGCCCCGTTGGTACCGACTGGTTAACCATTCAGTGAAAGTTACTGCTAGAGTAATGCACTGTTACCAATAGAGTATAGACCCTTTAATAGGGAATAGATATTTGGGAAGTTACTGCTAGGCAGCTAAGGTAACGACACTGTTACCCACCGACAGACCCTTCGATAGGGAATAGATATAAGGCAAGATAGGAGATATTTGGTGGTTCCACATATAAGATCATATAAAAAATATCGATTAAAATAACGAGTTCAATTATGTGTTTTTTTCTTTTATATGATCGAGAATGTTTAACAGTTTGTATATCTATCAACTCGCGCCATAGTCTGATTTGTGCTCTACCATTTAGTGAGAGCAACTACAGCTAATTATAGAAGGAATTTATTTGAACAGTTCAAAACTATCAAGTTACAGGAGAAAGTAAAGAAAATGGGAAGCGGCAATTGCAATAGAAAACCAAAATAAAGAACGTATGATAGAGAATAAATAAAACACAGAGATGGGAATACCTATTGATGAAAGAAAAAAATTGTAAATAGAGAAGAACATTTAACAAAAGGATAAATGACAATAACTCTTGAGATGTAATAGTAAATAAAGAATTAGGAGTGCAGTGACCTTCTGGATCATTGTGATCACTTCACGGCAGTCTCACGGCAGTACTATCGCACTCTCAATTATTTGCTCCCGACAAACTTATTCACTTCCATGATTTAGAAAAATGTTAATGCTTTCTACAATGTTCAATCACTCTTTCAACTGATGACTGATCTTCATCTGTGAATATAAAAGCAGGTGTCGTCCCTTGAACTTCAACATGAATCATGCCTTTTCAGTGTTATTTTTTATCATTATTGTAACGCTACTTTCAGTGTTTGGATTCCGCTAGATTTCTACTGCTAATTACAGAGGGTGGCTTACAGTTTAATTACGTAGATTCGTAGGGTTCAATTACTATCACCTCTTCATTTCCCTCTTCCATCGATAAGTGCAGTCACAGCCACCGCTGCTTGTGTTCCTTTACGTCACATTCCTTGGTAAGTGACAACACTCACAGAGTAGCTTTTCTATTCCAATGAGGGTAAGATTTCCCTCTTTCTGTCTACTTCTTCATAGTTTCTTGTTTTTAAATCGATATCAACGATATGGCCTTTGAATCCGAAGCAGACAGTAAACTTATCTTCTGTTTATGATTTCATTTAAATGTTACACCTTAATTACCAATGGAAAATACGTATCATTTAGTGTAAATGTTCTCTTGGTACTGACTGCATAGGTTGAAGTTCTTTTCCAAAGATTGGCGCCAGATGAGTGTGTGCCTGCTGTGAACACTGCTAGTTACTTTAATTGCTGAGTAGTGACTCATTACACTCATGATTAGTGTGCTGAGCAAATAGCATCACTATCAGTGAGTGAGTTTGTTGTTCGTCCTACCTCTCATGGTACCATGTTAATAACTACGCATAACCTAAATACATAAACTCCATTGGTTACATCGCACATAATAAACACCATCATAACTTTAGGGCCATTACTCGCTGGCAAATATTTATCCGTGCATGATGTCGCTATTGTGTCACACTGTGACTGTGATTGGAAAATGTATTTAGGCCTCACAGCGATAGGGTAACTTACGAATTATCGGTCTGTTCCACATCTTCGGTCATATTAGAAAAAACTATATAATAATTTTAATTTATTTTTTAATTGGTATCCATGATACCAATTATAATGAATATTAAGTAACAATTATTATAGTTTTTTCTCATATGAGCGAAGATGTGAAAGAGACCGATAATTCGTAAGTTACCCTATGCTGCAACAAGAGCTTTACTAGTCGTAACTGTTCTTCAGCGCTAAGTGCACCACTCTAACCATAATTCTATCGCAGTTATTGTGCGGCTAAGCTCCACGTTTGCAGTTCATTTCCGCTGGCGCTGTTACTTCCGTCCGCTCAGTTAGAACTGACCACATGGAGTGCTAGGCCCTCCAGCGGGCATTGCCCTTAACTCATCGGTCCGTGGGACATGCTCTGGAGAAATGGATACAGCAGTTACAGCGCATTTGGTGTAATGTTTAGGAAATACGTATGCTGGCCACCATCAAAAGGCTGTTTTAACTATCGCTAAATAAATATAGTTATCTTTGATAACCGCCTTCATTAATAATGTTAACGAGTGTTAGACAGTTATTAGTGTATTAGTGTGCTAGGTACGCACTGCCCTAGTCGCCTGATGATAACTAGTTGTTGCTAACTATTAACTACTTTATTTATTGCTTCAAATGCCTTCTACATATAGTGTGTATGTGCCTCATGGTGATTCCACTTATTATTTATTGCTCTTTTTTGCCTCTCCCTGTGTATTTTTTTAGCACTATTATTTAATGTTTATTCACTTCATTCTCCTCTCATTCCTCAGAGGATGACAACAATGGTGTCTCCTCACCCTCCATCCTCCCGCCTCTGGAGATGACATCCCCCCACTCCCCCTCCAGACCCCCCAGGCCTAACTACCTACCCATACGGGACCATTCCACCAAACCCCTGCACTGCCTCCTGCCATCGCCATCAGGTCTGATATCTCTTAAGGGCCGTACACACGAAGGGGTTTTTCAGTTTTTCCACCAGACTTTTTGCTAAGCTCCTCCTACTTTTTCCACAAGAATATAAGAAAAAGAAGATATATTTATTATTTATTTTAGTTGGTATCCATGATACCTGCAGGTATAATGGATACCAACTAAAATTAATAATTATTATATCTTCTCTTTCTTATATTCTTGTGGAAAAAGTAGGATGAGCTTAGCAAAAAGTCTGGTGGAAAGACTTAAAAAGCCTTCGTGTGTACGTCCCTTTAGCCAATGCATGACACATCTTACAGGAATTAGTGGTACTCACTTAAAAGTTTAAATGGTGCATGGCAATTAAAATCTATGAATCTACCACCTGTGATAGACCAATAATCTGAAAGTAGCACCTCCTAAAGTCTTGAACAGGATATTATCAACTAAAAAATTGGTTAAACTAAAGACCATAGCAATGATACTCTACATCTACAGTTACTAATTGCTCCTCCCTAATCATTGTGTGCTTTAATTATCAAAATGTAAATCCCTCTTAATATATCATAAACTAAAAATATTAACTTGAGCTAACTATGCTTAAATGAGAAAATTTAAGAAATTGATTGTTGTTTAATATCTAAGCTTTTCACTTTATTTTGTAGAGGTTTAGCTCAACAAATATCGTATTACTAAAATAATAAAAATGATATTTATATGTAAATAGAGAGATTTAGTGTATAAATGTTTATGGTAGGAGATGCTCTCTGCACTTCATTTTTTGGTGAAGAGGTGCATGCTATGTAGCATGTCTTACAGTCCTGACTAACTGCTAATGACTTACTAACCTCTCCTGCAGTCCCTTACATTGAAGAAGACTCTCCACTAGTGACCAGGAGAATCAGACAGTCTAATGGTGAGTGCGATACTGCTAACTACTGTCTCTACTGGCAGTATGGCTATTAACTACTGCCTATTACCCCATCACTATACTGCAGATAGGGTTACTTTGTTAGTGTGTATCAGAGATAGGTACAAAAAGCCATTGGTTGTCTAATAAGTTAGTTAAGCATCAAAGTTTACTCCAAGGTCTCGTTATTTCACCAGTTATTTTGAGTACAGTTCTCACTGAAGTGTTGGAGTCAGTGTCTGCTGTCCTTTGTTTTGTTGGCTGCATGTCTGTTGGCACCAGTAACGTCACACCATGGTTTTTTGAAGGTCGTGACACTAGCGTTTCAAGTTTGCACTACAAACAATCTATTGCGTTCTGAATTTGAGGCGAAATCATCTTTTGTCAAGTTACGTCCAAATGCTGATTGCTCTACAAATATTTACTGGTCGTGATGGAGTCCTCTATTTTCTTCATTTTGCAAACTAGTTCCTACTAAACATTTCTCTATTGTTTTTATTTTCTGCGTTTTACTCATTCATAGCATGCGTTTGTTCCTATATTATAAACTGTGAATTGGTTCAGGGTTCTGCATCTTGTTTGAATAAAGCACTATCTACCTAAACACTCTACCAAGTTATTGTTTTTATTTATATTGTTTTAGTGATTATTAGCAGAGTTAGTGGTAGTAATGCCTGTGATTGCCTCCTGCAGGAGATGATGCTGACAGAGTGGTTAGGAGAGTGTCTTACCTCAAAGCAACTTCTTCAGATAGGGTCTTTGGGGACCACCTGTCCGACGATGAGAAGGAGTTTGCTAGGGAGAGGTGAGTACATTGTAACTACACTAGGCTGCTCTGTAGCGCATTTATGGTATACTACACCTTTTCTGTTTGGTGTTCACTCTAGTGAGGCTAACTATCTGATGAGCATTGAAATTATCAGTGTACCTAACAGTAGGGTAAGTTACGAATTATCAGTCAGTTTCATATCTTCGGTCATATAAGAAAATACTATATATAATCATAATTAAATAAAAATTAAATATTCATTATTATATCGTTTTTTCTGATATGACTGAAGATGTGAAACTAACCTTTACTTACTCTAACTAACTAGTGTGTTATTTTGTGTCTCAGAGAGGCGTCAGTCTCGCCTCACCGCCCTAGCATCAGCACCCCAGACTCAGAGGGTGTGCACCTCTCCTACAGATCTTCCCTACACTACAAACTGGTGCAGTGCGACTCTAAGGTTAGTGCCGGCAGTGGTAGGGAAAAGAAATGTAAGAGTTGTGCTTTGCGTGCCGCTTTTAGCGACCATGTCACCTATAGTGACCAAACAGACTTCAGATAAATAGATGCCTAATTAATGCACCACTTTGATTTTCTTGGCAAGAGACTATATTAACTCAGTCGAACCACACTGAGTGTGAAGTAGTAAGTAGCTAGTTACTTCTGTGAAGTATCACCTTATTAAGTAGTTACTTCTCTCTTCAGCGAGCTGTGGACAGGTCCTGGAAGGCTGGCTTTGGTGTCATCAAAGGACATCTTCTGCTGCTGTACAAGGACAGGTCCATACCTATACAGGTAAGCACTCTTAGTAATTAGCAAAGTGTTATTATTTCACAGGTCCATACCTATACAGGTAAGCACTCTTAGTAATTAGCAAAGTGTTACTATTTCACAGGTCCATACCTATACAGGTAAGCACTCTTAGTAATTAGCAAAGTGTTACTATTTCACAGGTCCATACCTATACAGGTAAGCACTCTTAGTAATTAGCAAAGTGTTATTATTTCACAGGTCCATACCTATACAGGTAAGCACTCTTAGTAATTAGCAAAGTGTTATTATTTCACAGGTCCATACCTATACAGGTAAGCACTCTTAGTAATTAGCAAAGTGTTACTATTTCACAGGTCCATACCTATACAGGTAAGCACTCTTAGTAATTAGCAAAGTGTTATTATTTCACAGGTCCATACCTATACAGGTAAGCACTCTTAGTAAGTAGCAATAGTGTTATTAGTTGTACCTCGGATTAATCATCAAATTGTCTTAAAAATGAATCTACGTTTTGATTTACAACTAGAAGTTGTTTTATGTGCACGAGTCTGTACTGAAGGTTATCATTGAGTCACTTTAGAGTCATGGCTCATCGTAGTGACTCACACTCTTCCCCATCTCTAGTTTCATTCAATCCTCCCAAATCCTGTAATTAAAAGCAACCTTCTTAGTACACAACCTGCCTATACGTTACTGGAACGTGACTATACGTTACTGCAACGTGACTATACGTTACTGCCACATGACTATACGTTACTGCCACCTGACTATACGTTACTGCAACCTGACTATACGTTACTGCCACCTGACTATACGTTACTGCCACCTGACTATACGTTACTGCCACCTGACTATACGTTACTGCCACCTGACTATACGTTACTGCCACCTGACTATACGTTACTCCAACCTGGATCCACAAATATCATTATTGCTGACTGTTCTTTGAGACAATTCTTTACATCATACTGCTATGACTGACTTTAAAACATTTCTACCTCTAGCTAACTAGTTACTCTCTCACTAAGTATCTAATTTCATTTCTTTGTTTACTATCAATTAATAAATGCTGGAACTAATTCTCACACAAAGAATACATCTTAACATCCTTTGTTAATCCAGGGAACAAAGAACCTTCTGTTTGGTGCTCCTGAATATTCAGTAGATTATTTCAATGTTGTAAAGTTTAATTTAGTGGTGAGTGTGCAGACCTTTAACGCAGATCTCAATGTCACGCTACGCACTCTCTAACAGATGTTACGAAAGCATCTGTACCTATCTATACCTTCTGGTGTGTAATGTGTGTACCTACTGGTGTATAGTGTGTAATGGCTATACCTTGTATAATTGCAGTAGCGATGTGTCCTCATATCTATAATGATATTATTTCCTTCATTTCTAAATAACCTTTAAGGGTTACACTTAAGGGCTGGTCCACACTCCACGTTTTTCACAACCTTTTTTCTGCACAGTTCAAGACGCTACGGATAAAACGTTGTGTGCAGACGGGAAAACTGTTCAGTTTTGACTCTAGTGCAAGACTGTAAAGCTGCAGCGATAACTGAGCTAGGAGAGCATAGATATCACTGAATTGTGCGAAATAATCCGAACAAGTAGACGGTTGCACCGTGTTCAGTTTCATTTTGTTACTCAATTTTAGCCTTTTATGCGATGTATGTATCTATGTCTTTTTGCAAGTAATTATGTCAATCATTAACTTCATAAAATAATTCACATGATAATTTAATATGGGAGAAGTTGTGCCCTTTTATAAGCCTCTTCCGCGGTTACTTTGAATGTCGGGTAGCTACTTCTGAGACATTCTAATTTTTTTTTCACAACACAACATGTCAATATTGACCAAAGTATTACCTCCTCCATGACGATGTTTACAAAACTGACTGAAACTGGTGCGAACATCATGCAACTTGTAGACACACTAAAATTGCAAGGTTTAATTCCGTCTTAAGACTGCGCAGACAACTTTTTTGGCTGCAAAATGTATTGCGTGGACCTGCCTTTAGGTTTCATTTTAGAAATTTCTATCTTCATGTGACTTTTCATTGTGTATTTTAGTAGTCATTATTTCAAAACGCTGGTATTAATATCTGCATTGATACAGTCCAAATTATTGACCCTTAGTACAGGGATACGGTAGGATGTTTCCGTAGTTTCTAGTTATTACTGCTAAGGTAGATGTTTTCTACTTTTCATTTCACTTAAAGCAGTAAAGTTCAAGTTCTCGTACCAGAGATCCATTCTACATTGCGGTTCTCAAGTTCGTTACCAGGCACTAACTACTATTTGATTTACTTCGTTATCAGCTTAGTAAATATTACCTGATGTTTCCCACGTCTTTTGAGAATATTCGCCCAATGCAAACAATGGTACGTGTCATGAACATGAGGTGTGAAGTTACGTCAGTGATGTGAAATGCTTCTCAACTAATAAAAGAGGGATGGTTAGAGAACTAAAGTCAAGCAATACACACAAATATTTGACAGACACATTCTATGGCACTAATTACTTAGTGTAGCTATGTGTAAATGTATAAAACTGTGAGGGTTACATTTAGTGGTAACTAAACTTGTGTGGTTCACGCACAGTGTGTCTGTGTGATTCACACACTGTGTGTATGGTGCACAGTGTGTGTATGGTGCACAGTGTGTGTATGGTGCACAGTGTGAGTATGGTGTACAGTTCTAACCATTCCAGTGCCAATCACTCTCGCTGTGCAGTGCTAGCTTTTAACAGGATGCATAGCTTATCTTCAGGTCTTATCATAGGAAGCGCTGCAGTATGGCGCTGTGCTTTGTTAGCTGTGGTTGTGTTACGCACCACCATACACTCTATGCACCTCTAAAGCAATTGCTACTCTACTGTGCTCTCTCATACCAACTTGTCACTATAAACAATCTAAATTGACTCTGGAGCTATAACTCATACTAAGGTGCGTCACTTCATTCAAACTATAAATAGTGTTTTACTAATTGTTTTACTTTGTGCATACAGCATCAATAGCGATAATTTTTGATGGATTTATTCTCAAAAGTGATATATAAATTAGTAGATATTAAAGGTATATGTTTATATTCAACTTATCACCATCCTATAGCTACATGTAATACTACCTTCTTCTACATTTACATCCACGTTCTTTCAGTTCTAAGTAGGAGTGACAGTGTATCACATGCATCACTGTGTCCCTAGTATCACTATCAATATAGAGAGTGTATCACATACATCATACTCATAGTATCACTATCAATATAGGGAGTGTATCACATGCATCATAGTCATAGTATCACTATCAATATAGAGAGTGTATCACATGCATCATAGTCATAGTATCACTATCAATATAGGGAGTGTATCAGATGTTTCTATTGCGCATCAGTGCCATGTTACGTGACACTATAGGTTCACACCAATAGTCACCTTTACGCACCTCTGTCTTATTGTTACTAAATGCCTGTGAGATAGTATACTCTAAATTAGATAGATGCTTAGTATTCCTTAATAGTCAATGTATTTCTAAACTAGGTTATATTGCACCGTATGTTTGATTTATTTCCAGCTGTTCAAATAAGTAGAATATCGAGTACCATTGCTCTAGAAACAGACTCCAATATACACTAGTTTTCAAACCTCATTCCTTGGTTATATTCAACTGCTTACTTTTTTTCTTGTGTTTCTGTTTTATATAATGTGCCTCCTTACCCTGGGTACTTACAAGGTCCAGTGTACGGGTTGTCACCACCCCCTGTACCGAGTCAGTGTAGTGCCAGAGGTGGAGGTGACAAGTGCTACCCAGTGCTAGCAAAAAACTCTCCAGTTGTGACCTTCTCTTTCCAATGAGAAAAATATTAAACTCTACAGCCAACTCGAATGACGTGAAAATTCAATGCGATAATGAATATATCTTGTATTTTAACAGTTTTTACTTCTGTGACTTTGTTTTAAGTTTGTAGGAAGGTGATTAGTAACAGCCTTGTGTTCCACTCTAATTACTCTATTGTTTGTCTAATGTGTTGTCAAATACAGCAACTTTTTGTGTGTTTCTCTGAAGTGTGGAAATGTGATTTGTACTGATTGAAAATATACCAAACTATGACGAACCTCTTGCTAATGTGCTAGCCTTACCACCTCCGCAATACATGCACCATGGTAAATAATCTTAATAGCTCTATCTATAATTGCTATAATAGTGAATAATAGGTATTAGCATTACTCCCCCCATTACCTTACTCCTGCGTGATAACTGGTGGTGCGTGATTCCGTGCACTGCGCCTATGACATTGACTGTGTGAACACTTAGCGGTTGAGATGTGTCCTGCGATGGCCTGGCTAGGATTTGTCCTTTTTTCCTTTGTCATTTTCTCATAAATGTTTGTGCGTTAGTAGATAGAGCTTTTGACCATCTGATAACGAAACCATTAACACAATCTGTGGTTTCTCTTCAAATGACATTGAAATATTGTCCATCACGTTAGAAGTCTCATTTTGAGATGAGAGTACACTGTACGTGCTGTTAGGTGAATTCTAGCGTTGGAGTACATCCTAGTTAAATAGCTAGTAAAACGTTAGTAAGGTACTCCTTGAAAAAGTGCTCTTATTTGGCTATTTGCTAAATACGATAGGAGCCACCATGAAGCTCTGCCTCCATTGTTCAGTACTGGCATGTCTCTGTGACATCAGATGTGTGTTGCATGATCATATCAAACAAATTCCATCTACAGCTGTGACGTCAGCTCTAGGCCTTGCTCTGTCAAACCGGTAGAGAGGCAATGCAGGATATACCATTACTTGGCTCATCTTCACTTGGAGTCAATGGGGTGGTCACTGGTCACCCTCCTAAGTTACGAATTATCGGTCAGTTCCACATCTTCGGTCATATGACTCATATCAGAAAAAACTGTATTTATAATTTGAAATAAGTTATTATAATTATAAATATCATTTTTTTCTTATATGACCGAAGATGTGGAACAGTCCGATAATTCGTAAGTAACCCTATCATCTTTGAAAGGTGCTAAAGGTACTAAATGTTGATAGTGTAATATGTTTCATTACATGTTTAAAAGGGAGAATTACTTTCAAGTCTTCTCAAAATCCTTTCTATGGTATTTTAACTATTTTACCTGTTTTTCGCCTGCATGTTATAAAGGAAAGCTGCAATGCAGTCCCTGTACCTGTTTGACAACATCACTGACTACAGAGAGAAAAACTATTCATTGAAAAATAGAGATATTCCTTTATAATCTGAAAGTTATTAATGATACCTTTATTAATAGTCTATAATGGGCATCATCATCTAATAATAACTAACAAATTAGAGACTTTCTCAACGGTTTGATGGTCATTGCAAAAGGTGTTTTTGTAGAGAGAAACACTACATTACGCAGCACTCCTGTCTATAATACTTCCTAATGTGTCTATGATAGATAAATACCGTATTTACCCTCAGGGGACAGGTGTAACGTTATCAACTCTAATTACCCTCATTGTAAGACTATAACGTTATTCACAGTGTGGAGGTAGTGCTAGGCTTATACTGTCACAATGAAGGTAGTGCTAGGCTTATACTGTCACAATGAAGGTAGTGCTACGCTTATACTGTCACAATGAAGGTAGTGCTAGGCTTATACTGTCACAATGAAGGTAGTGCTAGGCTTATACTCTCACAATGAAGGTAGTGCTAGGCTTATACTCTCACAATGAAGGTAGTGCTAGGCTTATACTCTCACAATGAAGGTAGTGCTAGGCTTATACTCTCACAATGAAGGTAGTGCTAGGCTTATACTCTCACAATGAAGGTAGTGCTAGGCTTATACTGTCACAATGAAGGTAGTGCTAGGCTTATACTCTCACAATGAAGGTAGTGCTAGGCTTATACTCTCACAATGAAGGTAGTGCTAGGCTTATACTGTCACAATGAAGGTAGTGCTAGGCTTATACTCTCACAATGAAGGTAGTGCTAGGCTTATACTGTCACAATGCAAATTGAAGTGATAAATTGTTCTGTGACTCCGTTAACAGAGTAGCTTTTCTGCATCCATGAGCTTAAGAATCCATTGTAATATATCTTGATGTGAGAGATTGTTTTTATTCTCTGTACCGTTTTTTGAAACCATTTTGTGTACTAGAGTTAGCTAAAATATCTACTGGCTATGTGTATTATGCATGTACACAGAAGAGATTAATTTAGACACAAATATCATATGAGAAATTTATCATAATTAGCTAATGTATTGAATATTCAGTGACCCACTTGGCTGAAATGAATCACAGTGATGCAATGAATCACAGTGATGCAATGAATCACAGTGATGCAATGAATCACAGTGATGCAATGAATCACAGTGATGCAGTGATTCACCATATGATTCACCTCTCACAGAGGAAGTGTTATTATTGTCATGAGTCATTGTATGGAAGTGACAACCGCATGGAAATATCTTCCCTTTGTTTGTGTTTGTTCATTTAATATATTAAGTAATGGTTATATCTTTAATGTGTTGTAGGTAATGGTTATATTTTTAATGTGTTGTAGGTAATGGTTATATCTTTAATGTGTTGTAGGTAATGGTTATATCTTTAATGTGTTGTAGCTATGTAATGGTTGTATTTTTATATATTCTCATTTGTTAATGCTTGTCATTCTTTTTAACAGTTATGATATTCCTGTCAAACTATCGAATGATAAAGAAAAAGATTACTTTCAAAAAATGTTTTATTTTTCAAAACACATAAATTATTTTTAAAAGATACTCCCTCGTCCATCTAAAAAGTTTCTAGTATTAATATTTAATTCTATTACTTATTGAAGTGTTTGTTGATTGGGTGTCGTTATTACATTGTCACAGTGTCACTGTTGGGGTGTCGTTATTATATTGTCACAGTGTCACTGTTGGGGTGTCGTTATTACATTGTCACAGTGTCACTGTTGGGGTGTCGTTATTATATTGTCACAGTGTCACTGTTGGGGTGTCGTTATTATATTGTCACTGTGTCACTGTTGGGGTGTCGTTATTACATTGTCACAGTGTCACTGTTTGGGTGTCGTTATTATATTGTCACTGTGTCACTGTTGGGGTGTCGTTATTATATTGTCACAGTGTCACTGTTGGGGTGTCGTTATTATATTGTCACTGTGTCACTGTTGGGGTGTCGTTATTATATTGTCACTGTGTCACTGTTGGGGTGTCGTTATTATATTGTCACTGTGTCACTGTTGGGGTGTCGTTATTATATTGTCACTGTGTCACTGTTGGGGTGTCGTTATTATATTGTCACTGTGTCACTGTTGGGGTGTCGTTATTACATTGTCACAGTGTCACTGTTGGGGTGTCGTTATTATATTGTCACAGTGTCACTGTTGGGGTGTCGTTATTACATTGTCACAGTGTCACTGTTGGGGTGTCGTTATTACATTGTCACAGTGTCACTGTTGGGGTGTCGTTATTACATTGTCACAGTGTCACTGTTGGGGTGTCGTTATTACATTGTCACAGTGTCACTGTTGGGGTGTCGTTATTACATTGTCACAGTGTCACTGTTGGGGTGTCGTTATTACATTGTCACAGTGTCACTGTTGGGCGTGGTTTCTCTCGGTCCAAACCCACTGAGAGAAAGTTGCAAAATAATCAGAAACATGAAATGAAAGTCATGAGGTCTCTCAATGCCCCCCACACAATTACAAAGCCTCCTCATCTCAATGAAATAAAACAAATGTACTTATTGAGGCAATGACCTCTATTTGACTAGGGTAAGTTACGAACTGTTTGTCAGTTTCACATCTTCGGTAATATTAAAAACTACATAATAACTATTATCATATTTCATATATGCCCGAAGATGTGAAACCGACCGACAATTCGTAACTTCCCTACATGGTCATTGCAGTGCACTCTACAGTAGACAGGTCACAGCGATCACTGCGTAAGTTCGTGTATCTCAGACTGGAAAGAAATCACATCATTATAATATATTAATTGTTTGTGTGTACGTACATACATGCTGAACAGTTCTTAATATTGAATATTGTCCTCAACGATAAAATTATTAATTTATTAAGTCAAGTTTTGTATGATCTTTATTGTATCCTTTTATCAATAAATCTACCAATGTTTATTCAATTTAGCGACTGACCTTACCTCTGAGGTCAAAGTACTTCATCTTAAATTGAAGTAAAGTTCAAATGAATCTCTCATCTTTTTGATTGTTCTTCGGTATAATATTACTGGTATATTCCGTTATAAAATGTTCTTTATAGTCATTTGCTGCTCATTTTCATGCTCAGTGATCTGGAACAAATCTCCCTACTATTATTATTTTGTTCACATGCTTGCTTTGCGCAAAGTCCTACCACCCTATCCTGGCGATAAGCCCTAGACCTATTTTGGACATGTTGTCTCAACCCTCTTCTACGCCCGTACTCCCTTTAGCAGGCAGTATGCCCTAACCGGCTGTCTTTAGCTCTAAGTCTGTAGAAGCGTACCTATCAACTAGGAGCGGTAGTTTTTTCTGTAGAGTTGCGACTGCGTTACTTCCTGCTGACATTGCGATCCATCTGCCACTCTGTCTGGAATAGTTGCATTCCATAGTACTTAGCCAGCCATTGTCTCTAGAGATAAACGTCAACTGATTGGAGATAGTGCACTGAAGGTCCAGACACTGATGGTCTTAGAGTCAACAACTGCCATCTAACCCTCTGGTGGCATATTCAGATGATTAAGTTGCATTCTTTGGATTCGAGAGTTAACAACTAATTCATATGCAGACCTATTAGCGCTGTGTGTGGTCTCTCCTCCATTTGTTGACATATCATCTGTTGTGAACAAAGCACTTAGTGCTGGTGATAACAAAACTGTTCACTTACATTGTGCACACTTTGTCATCTAGTGCTGACCTATGGAAGAAAATACCAATCTGAAGTTTCTTCGTGAATAATCAATGAAAATAGATTAGTAAGTTAAAGGTGCAATTTATCAAAGCCAAATCGTTGTGTCCATTTTAAAGTACTGATGTGCGACTACAGTTACAGGAAATCAAAAGGTGTATGGCAGAGTCTAAATAGCTAGGAAATAATTATACCTAGTCAATAATTCGTGAAGTGGTCTGTTAGCCTGATGGTGTTTGGTGTGCCTGAAACTGTCTGATCGATAGTGTTGTTGCCTGGGAATTGATTGGTAACCTTCACAGGTGTTACTCTACGCGTATAAACATTTTACCAAATTCACCTCGCTCTGTTCCGATGCATTCTAAGCTGCTACATCTAATAACTATTATTTCGTGATAATCACGGGGAGTATTGCAATGTGATATTTAGCGCACAATCAATGTTTTTCCGTATATAACTCATTGTGTGTACCACAGGTGCAGTGTACATCTATAGTACCTCACTTTGAATTATCTCCTGTAACTTTAAGCGTGTTCGGTTTCTATTGCCATTGTTTCAATTAGTGTCAGCTTGCTTTTGTTGTAACAGTGATAATAAGATAGGAAATACAGCTAGCTGTGAAAAGGCACACCTTGATGCGTATCCCATGCATCTTACGAGAAATCTTTCTCTCTTTAATAAAACTTTTCTTATGATTTATATAATAAATGCTGTTAAATTCCAATGATAATATTCTCCTTCTATTCGCCAATAACCTTCATAATGGTGTTTTTTGTAATCATTAATTTTGATAAATCTTGGTAGTTATTTACTTATTTGGTCACACGATATCATTTTCTATTAATATTGACTTTATGCAGTATTGTCTCAGTCCTTTTTACTATCTCTATTGTACAGGGTGGACAGTTTTACTCAAATGCACGTATAATTAATATTTATCGAAGTGCATTTATTTAAAAGTTACTTTTTTTTCAATTTTGCCAATTCAAATTTCATTTAACAATTCATTAAAAAAGATTAAATTATGGTTTGCTCTAATACAAGCTGCTATTAGTCCCTTGCACTGCTCCCACTGAAAGCTGTTCTACCTCTCAGAGTCCCATCGAAGCACCTCCTGCAGACTTGGAGATCTGCACCAAGAACTCCACGGTGACCGTAGCCAGTGACTACAACAAGAGACGCCACGTGGTGAGACTCGTGACTCCAGGGGGCACTGAGCTGCTTCTGCAGGCTGACTCCCAGGGCGCTATGAGTGCCTGGGTGGACACCCTGAGTGCAAGTGCTGCTGCTGTTATCACTTCACAGGTGAGTCAAGGCAGTAACCTCTAGTGGCTGATGTAGACACTTTTAACCAAGTAACGACAAAATTAGTATATTAAAGTCCATTACTTAAGCATCATCGCATCTAATTGAAGTACTGCAATGCAGTCACTTTTGATGTGTCTCACTGACTCGAGTTTGCCTGACTCCTCACTGACTCACTCCTCACTGACTCGTGTGTCTTTCCATTGCAGGATGGTGAGTCTTTCGAACAGAATCTAGACGATGACTCCTCTGCTGCAGATTTATCTCGCCACAGTTACGGTGAGTCCTCCATCTCCACACCACTACAATAGTGATATAAAGTAGTGACTTAAGTAAGACACTTTAGTGTGTTGTTATGCAGTTACTTTGAAGTTACTCCTTCCTCCCCCAGGTGGTACCGGTCTCACCCCCTTGCCCCCCAGTAGGGGTAAGAAGCAGTCCTCAGTTACCCCCACAGGCCTGCCTTCCCCCTCCTCTAACCACGCCCCCACCACCACCTCCTCCCCCTTCATACAGAAGAACAGGAAGAGTGCTGGTGGTACCCCTTCCTTCAATGGTAAGTCCCTAGCATTGTGCTGGTGGTACTCGTCCTCTCAATGGTAAGACATGACTATTTTATTTCTCCACTCTATCTTATTTCTGTCTCAATGGATCGGTAATGTCTTCATCTGTGTTTATCTTTTAGCGAGACAATAATTTCTCATAGCATTTTGCTGACATTTTCTCTTGTGAAAGTGTTCATTAGGAGTCATGACTGTACGCCAATGAACTGACATAACTGCCACTGGTCTGTCTTGCCAGTTGCCTCGGTGCTTTATTTCCTATTATGTGTTTAATTATTCTATTCACCTCTACAGACAGCGGGGGAGAGAAAAGCAAAACATGGAAAGGTCTCATAGGAAAGAGACTAAAGAAAATGCAAGGCAGTGCCCCTGCTTCAGCGTCTTACCCCCCAGGGGCATCCTTTGGGGTACCTCTACACCTCTGTCCGATGGTTAGTTTGAAATATACTGCAATGAACACATTTACAGTCTTGTACTATTTAGTGAATGAGAACTCTAGTGTACACTCCTTCTTTACCATGTCTCTTTTTTGCAGAGTGACAAGGAGAGGTTGGTGCCCCTGGTGGTTGCCTGCTGCATAGAGGCAATAGAGGTGCATGGCATGAACACTCAGGGCATCTACAGGATACCTGGCAACAAGGCAGCAGTCACTTACCTCACTGATATGGTTAACAGAGGACCTCATGCTATTGACATCACTGACCAGAGGTGAGCAGTAGCTACTCATATTAAGCAGTAGCTACTCATATTAAGCAGTAGCTACTCATTTTAAGCAGTAGCTACTCATTTCAAGCAGTAGCTACTCATTTTAAGCAGTAGCTACTCATTTTATGCAGTAGCTACTCATTTTATGCAGTAGCTACTCATTTTAAGCAGTAGCTACTCGTATTAAGCAGTAGCTACTCATTTTAAGCAGTAGCTACTCATTTTAAGCAGTAGCTACTCATTTTAAGCAGTAGCTACTCATTTTATGCAGTAGCTACTCATTTTAAGCAGTAGCTACTCGTATTAAGCAGTAGCTACTCATTTTAAGCAGTAGCTACTCATTTTAAGCAGTAGCTACTCATTTTAAGCAGTAGCTACTCATTTTAAGCAGTAGCTACTCGTATTAAGCAGTAGCTACTCATTTTAAGCAGTAGCTACTCATTTTAAGCAATACTTACTCGCCTTCTTAATAATTTGTAACGTCAATTTAAGGTAATCGTTTCCGTACATTTTAACATGTGAATAAGAACATCTTTGAATTGGCTATAGCAGTTAATGTTCTGAAATGGACCAATCCCTCACTCTGATGCCTCCCTCTCCCAGGTGGTCAGATGTGAATGTTATATCGAGTCTACTGAAGCAGTACTTCCAGAAGTTGCCTGAGCCTCTGATTCCCTCAGACCTTTACCCTCTCTTCATGCAGGCAGCGCAGATCTCAGACAACAGAGACAGACTCACAGACCTCAGGGAGATGGTGAGGGAAAAGCAACTAACTTAGGAATGGGCTAACGCCTCATGAAGCAGATAGAAATAGAGTATCTATTGCAAATCATTGTTTGCAGATCTTTCAGCATTAAACACTTGTAAAGTTAAAGTTCATGATGTCCTTCTGCAGTTCTAAATCTTGGTAAATGTTGACAAGCGTTTTCTTTATTTTTTTCTATAAGTCAAATTTAGTCAGTGGTTATTAGAAATGCAACTTTAGCTGCAGGTGAAATGTTTCCTAAAAATATCCTGCTAAATACTGTCTCCTTATATTAAAAATATAAAAACATTCTATCGATAATAGTTTATGATACACAAATGTTCGAAAAGTAAATGTGAGTCAATCGACTGGTTTGGTAGTGTTAATAGCCATAGTTTAACTCGTGTTATTTCCCATAGCGCTCTATACATTTCCCTCTCATTTCCTTACTCCATTTCTCTGTCACAGGTACATTCCCTACCGGAGTATAATTACGAGACACTCAAACTCTTGTGTCAGCACCTTCAGAAGGTGAGTCAAACGATACTCACTGTGAAACTATTTCCCATTTGTACTTAATAATATTATTGCCCACAGAAATGAGTTTTTACCAGGTAGCTAAACATATTTAGTTAATTATCAAGTTGCATTATTTTCCTGGATATTTTTGCTGACTAAAGGGCCGTACACACGCAGGGTTCTTTAAGTAAGTCTTTCCACCAGATTTTTTGCTAAGCTCCTCCTACTTTTTCCATGAGAATATTAGAAAATGCTTTATAATTATTATTTATTTTAGTTGGTATCTATGTTACCAACTAAAATAAATAATTATTATAAAGTTTTTTCTTATATTCTCGTAAAAGTAGGAGGAGCTTAGCAAAAAGTCTTGTGGAAAGACTCTAAAAACCCTACGTGTGTACGGCCCTTTAAAGGTATCTACTGTAAGTTTTTCATCACTGCATTTGTTTTCAGGTTGTTAAGAGTTCCGAGTCTAACCGCATGGATGTTCACAACTTAGCCATCGTGTTCGGGCCCACTTTGATACGAGCACAGCACGACAACATGGCTAGGATGGTGAAGGACATGCCTCACCAGTGTAGGATAGTAGAGGCTCTCATTAGTCAGGTGAGTGTGATCAGAGGGAGGGGCTTATACGTGCTGAAAAAGAAATATATATCATATGATTTAGTTTATCAAGAATACTTGAATCACATTTCGTTAATAAAATAACAATTTGTGACAACTAAAAGATTTACCACTATCGTTATTTGTGCAAAGTTGTTCATAGTGAAGGGTGTTAGACAGATTGTTTCTGGGATTTTTTTTCTATTTAAAAAACCGTGTCACTAAATTCATTATGTATGTAAATTATAATTACCTAGTTAATTATAATTAGCTACTATGTGAAAAAGCACACTGATAATTTTTGAAAATAGAAGAATAGACTCGTATATTTTTGATATAAATCAGCTGGTCTTTGGTATATTTATTTCAGCCACTGTGCCTAGCTTCCTAGTTAGTAACTAGTGATGCTAGCAGTGCTATATCAGTGACAGGTGTGATACATTTCGTGGAAAGACATATTTTTGACAGGACGTTTCGGTGACAAATTATAAAGGGGATATTATCATACTCAACATAGCTAAATGGCAGTTAACTTAGTTAAGTAATACGTAGTTTGTTGTTTCCGCTAGTTTGTTGTACTGCACATTTCATGATTGTTTAATGACCTGGCAGGAGTGTTCGGGTGCAGCCCGCCCTCCGATAAACCTATACGTATTTGTGTTTTAATATCCCCTTTACGAAAATTCATCGTTGAAACGTCTTGTCGACGAAATGTCTGGCTACCCAGTGGCATAAGGAGAGTGTAACCAATGTTTCTTCCCTCAGGCTT
Source organism: Caprella mutica (assembly GCA_947561585.1). Classification (NCBI taxonomy): domain Eukaryota; kingdom Metazoa; phylum Arthropoda; class Malacostraca; order Amphipoda; family Caprellidae; genus Caprella; species Caprella mutica. The sequence goes on along the minus strand of CANNZV010000867.1, from coordinate 70,005 downwards.
CGTGGTTCTTCAGTGAAGGTGACCCGGGTGAGCTGATAATCCCTGAGGGGGTTGGAGTGAACTCTGACCTCTCCCCAATGACCGTCACTGACCCAATGAACACCCAGGCCCTGCTAGACAATGTCCATAAGATACAGGGTGCTGTTAATGGTGAGACAATTACTCTTAGTCATAGTGTGTCATTCTCTTAATTTTTCTGTAGATTGCTTAAAGCTCAACTTCTAAATGATATGACAATATCTGAATCTAACAATATTAAGAGTCAATATATTTTGTTCCAAAGGTTCATATCAGAAGAGTGACAGTAAGAAAGTTCTGGTGTCTTCCATTATATCTGCAGCCAGTAGAAAAGTCAATAAATCCAAGAGTCGCAAGAGTGGTGGAGCAGGTGATAAAAACTCTTAATCCACTGAATGTGTTATGAAATGCCTCCTCCTTTAGGACTCTAATGTGGATTGTTTTTTCTTTAGGTCGCACTGACGATTCCATGGAGATGTCATCCTGTCTCGACTGGGACCACAGAGACGCCGAGAGATCCAGAGACGGAGGAGAGATACCTCTGTCTTCTTCTAGAGACTCAGAACTGTCTCGTGACACTGAGGAAATGCCTGTGTACGAACCTGTTTCCCTAAGAAGAGAGGCCCCGGTCCCCATCAATCAGGGAAGGGGGTCATTGGAGAGTAATAACCTGGCGAGGGAGCGACTCGATGACAGCAGAGCGAGTCTGCCTGTCTCTGCGTGTGACGTGGACATTAGAAACTACCACGCCAAGCCCACCAGTGCCTTTGACGGCCCCATGAACACTTACAAAGACTGGAAAGCTAATACCCAGGAGAGGGTCAAGAGGTCAGACCTTTGGCTGCATTTATACTCTGCGTCACCTTTCTAAATTAAGATAAGATTCTATAATGTTTGCCGTATAATTACAGGTTTGAAGAAGAAACCAAGGCAATGATAAAGAACAAAGAGCTGCTGAAGAACGAAATGCTCCCCAATGCGGGTAAGAGTAAGTTAGACTTTACAAGAGAGAGTCTGGATGAGGCCCTGGGTAGAGCAAAGGAAGATCTGGAGAGCTATGACCTCATGGACTACTTAGCAGACCATCCTTCAGGTGACAAAATATTCACTATATTCTTTTTTATTAACTTTATATGTATCTCTCAAACATTTGTTTCATTTTCAATCATTTTTCTTTGTTTGCAGAAGTGGTGAAGTGTATAAACAAAGATGGGAGTTACGTGTTTGGCAGTAGACAGTCCATCACTCCCTTCAGTGTGCAGTCTAAGTCTAGTGGTGACAATGGTACCTTGAGTAGTGTACCTTCTAATGACTTACACGACACTACTCCATCCTTACCAAACATTACTCACTATGAGGACACTGCTTGCATTGACCAGGTAAACAATGAGGTGATTAACACACTAACGACAGGTAAGTGTAGCTCTAACCTAACTAGTAACCAAAGAACTAACATGGCCACTAGTTGTGCTAACACTCCAGAACTGAATGTTGAGGGGAAATGTTCTACAAACTGCATGGTAAAAGAGGTCAGAGAAGGAGATGAACTAATCAGTAACCATTGCCAACCGCATGATGATTTTAAAAACACTCTTAACCTATGGCACCAAAGACTGTCGTTAAATGCCAAGCGGAAACAGTTGCCGAAGTTAGAGCTGATTCCTTACTCCAGTAGTAGTTTGCTGGAGGATTGCTCTATTGCCAGAACTGGTGACTCTAACCCTGGTAATGGCCTGACTGATTGCATTAGCTGTCAGGAGGTGAAGCTGCCCTCTGTCTTCGTGTCACTGCCTGTTGCCGCCTTAGTTGGTCCCCTTCTCTCCCCATCTCACCGAATGTCCACTAGGTACATCAGTCAGAAGAAAATGAAGATATCAGCTGGCAGTAGAAATTTGAAGAAATCTTCCAAAGGTCCTAATTTTGCTGGTGAAGCAGAGAATAAAGTAGTCAGTCTGCTGTCTTACAAACAAACCATCCCTAACGAGGGTTATTGCTTGGGTGCTACTCATAATACTAACACTAACACACTCTCTGCTGCAATCGAGACTGATGGTGTGACCCCTCCCCTCCCTCCCCCTTCGCTTCTTCCCCCCGTAGTGCCCCCCCTCAGTTGCCCCCTACTGAAGGTGAGACATACCGGTTAGTTGGGTAAGTTCGTAACTATCGGTCAGTTCCACATTATGCACACGTAGAAAAAAAATATAATTTTTATTTCAGTTGGTATCCATGATACTTTCACTGTCCTATTTAATAATTCTGCAAACCCGTCATATAAGAAAAAACAATATACAGGTAAAGCTCGTACAACGGAAAGTAGTAGTACCGGAAAAAGTGGTCGCTATACGGATCAATGGACACTATGCGGTCTGAGAATTGACTTTAGTTGGGAATATAATACTTAGTAAGTTTTCTTTAACAGCATTTCAAAGAAACGCTCATGTAGATATATATACAATATCAGATTAATATTAAATGTAAATCGTATTTCATTTATATTATTCACTTGTAGGTACAAATTAACAATTTAATGCCCAAAGATGTGGAACAGAGAGACCGATATTTAAGAACTTGTCCTCTCTCACTTTGTGTCTAAAAACATGAATTTGTTGAATGCTTCAATGAAAGTAGACCCAATGGTTCTAAAACATTCAGCCACAAACAACTGGAGTCTTTAATTTGTGTGTAAAAACAAGGATATTATATGCCAATTTTATTATGTGATTTTCTAATCATAATATTTGATAACATTTAATTTTCTCAATACTGTCTTTTCGGTCTGTTGTAAATACTTAGTACAATGAAAGTGACGTCACACCCACCCCCTCCATCCCTGCCTATGCTTGGTTCAAATCAATTGCTAGAAATGAGCAAAAATAGTAGAAAGTAACTCGATATTGCTATTTTAGTCTTAGGTTACTGAATATTTTGGTGCTTTTATATTTAGCATTGAATTTAAGGCATAATGTTATACACCAGAGTACTCTGCGGGTGATGTGTTGGTGTGACATCACTCTTACGACTCTCTTACCATGCAACTGATAAAGTGATTTAATTCATAATAGTGCTGTTGTAATTAGATAGATAGTATTCATTTTACCTGATGAAGTGTAGAATTTGAATCCAATTTTAATACAGTTTTTGAAAAAAATTAACGGTTTCCTTTAGGATAATCATTTTTAAATTCTATGCAACTGTTTCTAATATTTATCCTTTACCCCTCAGGGCGCAGTATCCAGTGACTACTCCAACACTCAGTATGGTGGTAACAGCGGAGTGAGTCCCACCCCTGATGATGGTGAGTAATGGGGACTGGATAGGTGTGGAGAATGGGGACTAGATAGGTGTGGAGAATGGGGACTAGATAGGTGTGGAGAATGGGGACTAGATAGGTGTGGAGAATGGAGACTAGATAGGTGTGGAGAATGGAGACTAGATAGGTGTGGAGAATGGAGACTAGATAGGTGTGGAGAATGGAGACTAGATAGGTGTGGAGAATGGAGACTAGATAGGTGTGGAGAATGTTAGCTTAAGAGTTTACTGTTCATAGAGTGTGTGTGTGTGGATGATTTAGAGTCCTAGACTCTAATGTGCAGCATCTAGTGAGTGAGTGTGGATAATTCGACTCCATTTCTCCATCTTTTCTCACTTCTCTCAAGATAATTTGAGATGCATCCTTTCAAGTGTATTTTCTGCAGTAGAGACAATGTGTTGGTGCCTTAATTTTCGCAGTGTATTTACTAGTGTAGTAGTTGTCACCATGAAAGCTCTATTTTCGCAGTGTATTTGTTCTGCGCAATTTGCCGATTTGCACAATCTCGAGAGTGCGCTTCCAATTTTTGAAACCCTTTAAAACCATAATGCCGAGCGTACCTTAATACCTTATTTATTTATTATAAAATCGAATAATAAATATTTGTGTATGTGAGGGCGTGTCAAGTCATTAGACCATCATTAAGTGTGCAGTAGCTACAACAAACTAGCTGATACAGCAAACTACACATCGGCCATTATGTTCAGAGTTTCAAAATATCCTTAATTTATATATAAATATATGAAAATTACTTTGAAAAGCTCAACATAAATGGCCGTAATGTAGTTTGTTTTACCCGCTAGTTTGTTGTTGTACTGCACCATTCATTATAGTTTAATGACCTGGTAGGGGGGTTCGAGGGGCGGCACGCTCCCCTATACAGGGTGGTGCAAAAAAAAACACATTTTCAAACTAGTTTATTTTACAAACTATTAAAGCTAGAAAATTTCTATAAACACAGTTTTATTCATTTACTTTTTTTGCATCTATCTTGATAATTTGTTAAGAGTTACAAAAAATATTAAAAATCCTGCAGCGAATTGAAAAAAGATAAATAAAAAGGGCTTGCGCGATGACGAAATATACGAAAAAAAATCATAAAAGGTTTAATTCATTTTATATGGATGTAAAACAATAAATTGTACTGTTTTTTGTAACAAATAAGAGAAAATAAAAAAATGAATTACCATTTGAAAGTTGGTTTTCTAGATAAAATTGATATCTTTATAAAATCATTTCGCCGTTAATTTTTATCTCTTATTCGAAACCCTTAAAATGCAGCTTTCAAAAGAACTAAGAGTTTTTGTTGTGACAATTTTTTTAAACAATGAAAGCTTCACACAGGTTCAACCTCATTTTAAACAACGCTTTCTGGAAAGATATTGACCAACTTTAAAACCATATTGACGAATGTTAATAAGTTCAAAACTGAAGAAACCACCTGAGGCCCTGAACTATCAATCAGAAAGTAAGGATTAGATATCATTTAAGAGACATTGCACCGAATTGTTAAACACGATGTGAAGTATCATTCTTTCAAGAAGCATGTAAGGCTCGAACTCTTAGAACTGATTTACCTCACCGTCTACATTTTGCAAAATGGTTTCTGCACAGAAATGCACATTTTGTAAAAGATATCGTGATTGGTGATGAAGATGTATTTCCATGAATGAAACAGTCTATAATAAAAACGTTAATTGAATTAAAAACAATAGGATTTAATTTTTACTACTACTATATGGAAATAAATTATTCCTATTATGAACTTTTGTGTTTATTGACCTCGCGCAAGCCCTTTTTATTTACCTTTTTTTAATTCGCTGCAGGATGTTTAATTTTTGTTGTAACTCTTAACAAATTATCAAGATATATGCAGAAAAATTAAACTGTTATTTTAGAAAATTTCTAGGTTTGATAGTTTGTAAAATAAACTAGTTTGAAAATGGGTTTCCTTTTTTTGCGCCACCCTGTATACTTTTATATTATAGCATCAGTATTCGATTAATCGATTTCGTAACAAAAAAACTGAAGGAATTAACGCACGCTTGACATTGGGTGTTTAAAAACGCGTAGCGCACTCTCGAGAGTGTGCAACATGGCAAATTGCGCCTAGCATATTAACTAGTGTAGTAGTTGTTACTTGAAGGCTTTATTTCCATAGGCCTTAGCTCTGCTCACAGGCGCATTTCTGGGCTCTCTTTGACTAAGGTTAGCCACTCCCATTGCTAATGTCTCAACACCACAAACTCTTAAACCATCCATGCTTCCTATAAAGTTTGTCCCTTCCGAGTCCCCCTTTAAAGTTCCCCAGACTTCTGCTTAAACTGTTGTAATTTGAAGGCATTGAGTGGCTGTGAAATTAGATAGCCATGTTTTCTCTTCTCATTGAAATAAATATTATAGCTACCTTATTACTATTTTGCTGAGAAGGTGTAGGGTGCCGCTATACTCCATTAATTAAGTAATTAATCAGCATCAAATGAAATGCTCGAAGTTTGTTGTCAATCTCATGTGAGCGAATTGCTAGTGTATCTCCTTTAGAAAAACTGTCTCTTATTTCTTGACTGAAAGTAAAGCACTTTTACATTGTATGATTTGTCTGCAGGCAGCGACATGCTGAGTGCCATCACCGCAACATTCGAGAAGATGAGGAGTGAGGCGCCCGGTGAAGAGGAGACACTGCTACCGGAGGAGCGAGAGGGAGGCTCAGGCCTCTACAGAGACCCCTCACTTCACAGGAGCAGCAAAGGAGGCAGGAAGGTGAGGAGAGGAGCTGTTACTGATAGAATAATTAGTTAGTTTTTGAAGCGTTCATTTTCCCTGAAAGTTTAGAACATTTCATTTTGTACATGTACCACTAGTTCTCCAATGGTAGGAAGCTGTTAATTTTGTTCCCAAGGAGTCGGTAGCCAGTAAATTGCTCGAAAACAATTGCTCGAAAGAACAATTGCTCGATTTATCAAATTGCTTGAAATATAAAATTCCACAGTTTTCGATTTTATAAAAGTCAGTTATTCATGAAGTGGAGCTGCACCTAACAATCCTTGTTTCTTTTTAGTAACTGATCATAAATTATTCTTTAAATGATTTTAATTATTACTCATTCTGTATAATCTTTATTTAGACCGTTTGTGTCATCTCGTATATAACATGTGAATTGGAATCATGTGTGAATCACTACTATTCATTTTTTTTATCATAAAACCCGAAAATTTATTTATTACTAGCCTATCTGTATGTGGCACCTCAATAGGTGAAATAACTCAAAGTAAGGCTGAGTTTTAATAAATCTACAAATAAATTCGGGTTTTATGATGAAAAAAATGAACAGTACTGATTCACCACATGATTCCAATTCACATGTTACATACGAGATGACACAAACGGTCTAAAAAAAGATTATACAGAATGAGTAATAATTAAAATCATTTATAGAATGATTAATGATCAGTTACTAAAAAGAAACAAGGATTGTTAGGTGCAGCTCCACTTCATGAATAACTGACTTTTATAAAATCGAAAACTGTGGTATTTTATAATTTGAGCAATTGTTCATTAAAGCAATTGTCTTTCGAGCAATTTACCTAGAACCCAAGGAGTCAGTGTTACTAATTAGTTTCTGTTTCAGGCTTACAGCAGCAGCAGACTTGGTTTGGACGCTTCCATTGCCCCTACCATGCCAATCAAGAGGTGCGATTCTTTGAAGTCTCGCAAAGGGGACTACAAAGAGAAGAGTGAGAAGAGGAGTAGGGAGAGCAAGAGGACGGAACTCAATGTTGACATGGAGAAGAGACCCAAAGAAATGAAGCACGGCAACTATTCCGACTACCTCAGGGAACTTAAGAACCTGGATGCACAGAAGGAGACCAGTCAGAAGATGAGGCGCCTGTCCACAGATGTTAGAAACCGCACACACAACGTCAGGGAACTCAAGGAGAGGTTTGAACAGAGTGTGGACGCACCTGAAGTGAGTTCGTATAACAACAACACGAGTGCGAGCAACAACAACAAACGAAGTGGTGGGCGAAAGAGTCGCAACAGTAACATCAAAAGGCGCCACACGGTGGGGGGAACTAAGGATGTGAGTAAAGTAGCTGCTATTCACAAGGCGCTGTTACAATGGCAACAAATGTGTCAGGAAGATAAGCAGTCCTCTGCACTGCAGGATGTAGCCACTCTGGAGCAGGTACTGAACCTCCAGTCCTCCACCTTTGAGAACAGGGAGCGACTGGGGGCCTCTTCCCCTGACCTGCCTAACTTCCTCAGTCTGCTACTGCCCGGTAATGACATGCATCACCGCCGACTGAGTGTCAGAATGCTGCAGCCTGTGCTAGAGAGTCACGTCTGAACGGTGGACAGTCACGTCTGAACACCATGGTGGACAGTCACGTCTGAACACCATGGGTGATACTTTGCATCAATAGCTAGGTATATCTTAATATTGATGTCTAATTTCCTAACAAGGTAAAAGAATGAATGCATTTTCTGTGAATGGAAATCATTTCTTAAGCTCAATGAATGAAAGGTGTTAAATTGTATCTAATGTTTATAAAAGTGAATGCCTTGACAGTTAGTGCCTTCACACCTTCTAGCTGACAGTTAGTGCCTTCACACCTTCTAGCTGACAGTTAGTGCCTTCACACCTTCTAGCTGACAGTTAGTGCCTTCACACCTTCTAGCTGACAGTTAGTGCCTTCACACCTTCTAGCTGACAGTTAGTGCCTTCACATTTTCTTGTCACAAAATAACAGTATTTACATCTTTGTCTAAATGTATTATTTGAATGTAAAAACTTTGTTAATTTCTTAGCTTTAATGGCGCACTATGGACAGTTTAGTTGCTAATGTAAATAGAGATTATCGATTTAATTTAATTTGTATGTATATATTGTACATTTGTGTAGCTTATCTTTTATTGAAAGTTCCTCTCTGAGAGAACTGTGACTGTGATGGCGGGGGTAGAGCTATTCTTAATATCACTAACTACTCTATTTATTAACTACCAAAGAGTAACCATTAAAAACATATAAGGAATTAATCTGCAAAAACTGAAAGTAATTATCAACTGCAAACAATGAATAGAAAGGAGATGTCTACAGCCCCACTTTTGTTAATAAAGAAAATATATCACGAAATATTATTTATTGTCCTATTATATATGGATAGAAAAGCACCAAACTATAGATTTAATATACTTTAATGAAAATATAAAGAAGTTATTAATACAAGGTATATAGCAAGTAGTATGTATATAGTCTGTAAGAAATAAATATCGGAACTTAAGATAATTGTGACTATAGTTTGGCTTAGAAAAGCAAGGTTAATTTAACATTTATACTCATTAACTTCCAATTGAAATAACAAACATTAAGTAAATTCACAACATCTGAAACATAATATACAAAAAGGTACTGAATAAATATCATAGTTTATAATCTCCAAGATAAAGTCCAATGCTTTTAACTAGTTTATTTACTTAACAACAATTCCCTCACAAAACTAATGGAATTAATTAAAATAGAGTGAACTGAAGAAAGAATTTCTAACTTAATTAAGAGGAACTAAAATGGAAGAGGAGATTTAGTTGAAAGAAATGGCTAGGTACAACAGTGATATGAAATGCTAATTATTTCCCCCTGCTATATAAGGGGTGAGAAGTTTATCATGTTAATAACATTCACTTTGGGTAGAAATCTTTCGATGATAGGAAGTTGTGAAAAAAGTAGAACAATTTTCGAAAGAGCAAAACTTTCGATATAATAAATAAGAAAACAAACAAGTTTCTCTTCAATAGAAAATTTCATCCAAAAAAAGTAGTAAGGTGCCTAAGAGACAAATAAAATAAATAAATAATTAATAGCGGATCCGCTTCGAAACCAAAGGCCATATCACTGACGTCAAAAGAAATTGCATACAAAGGACACTAAAAAGAAGTCAGAAATGAAAGTGGCATCATGAACAATATCACCTACCACCAGTCAAAGACGAGACTCATGGATGCAGAAAAGCTACTCCGTGAATGCAGTCACTTACCAAGGAATGTAACGAAAAGGGACACAAACACCGGTGGCTGCATTCACGGATGAAAGAATAAAATGAAGAGGTGATAGTAAATGAGTCTACCTAACACAAAATCTAAGACCTCGTAGCGTAAAAAATGATTAACATGGTTAAAAATAAATACATAATGCAAATTACAACAGTTCGGGCCTAAGAGTCGCCACCCCTCTTCCATTCACCACAGACAGCTTCAGGATAGAGCCCCTGAGTTCTATAATTAATTCTGTTAGAAATAACAGATTGTGATTAAGGTGACATGTTGGTAAAAGAACTGCAATCAGTTCAACTGTTGGAATGGAGAAAGTCCGAGCAGTTCTTTGCAGCAGACCACTTAACTACACACCAAATTACTAGCTTACAATATCACGAGACGCATGCTGTGCCACACAAAGAAACAGGCGCAATATTTTTACAGAATTGGATGAAGTGGCAACTAAAACTTCACTGTCTTAAAGTGGCATCAAAATTTAAAAATTAAAAAGAAATATGAATGATAAATAAATGGAAAAAATATAAGTTTTCATTTCAGGTGAAAGATAATCTAAAAAATAAGGTATGAAATCCAAAAGTTCAGTTCTTTGGAGAGACAGTTACTTACACTATTCCTTAGAAGGTAATTTATCAAATGCCCTCAGTTTTAGGGTATTTATATTCGCGTAGAGGGCAGTGAATTGGTAGAGTCCAAGGAAGCGGTGCGACTGTGCGTCTCAGTAGCTTTCACTGAGGGACTAGTGGGTCTGGTATTCTGAAACACCAGACCAGGTGCCTGAGAGCTAGTGGATGGGGTCTTCTCCTTCAGACCAGATATTGAGGTGAGGGTCTTCTGGAACCAAGTGTTCTTGTTAGTTTGCAGTTCAGACATGGTGGAGTTGAGTTGGTGTGTGAGGTCCTGATTCTTGCACTGCGTCTCCACCAGACTGAGTTTGGTCTGCGCCAGTTGCAGCTCTAGCTCCCGCACCTGCTCAGTGAGGGCCTTCACCTGCCCTCTCGTGGTGAACTGCTCCTCTGCCGCAGCTACACTCAGAGGGTCAATGAAGCTAGAGGTTGTCTGCTGCTCAGGCAACAGTAAGTGCTTACAGGTGCAGTCACTGGCCTGACAACTGCTGGCACGCACCTTCAAGTCATTCAGAGTCTTCTGGTGCTCTTTGTGTTCGCTCTCAATTCTCGTTGAGAGCTGTTGACAGATCTGTTTGTACTCTGACACAATCGCTACTGACTTCTTCTGCTCCGACTCACTCATCATCACCTCATTCTTCAGTAATTCTTTCACTTGTGATGTTTCTAGAGTCAGTCTCTGCTTCTCTTGCTCCGCCTCCACATTCGCCTTCTTCAGGACAACTATCTCCCTATTGGCCCTCTCACTGGACTCCTCCAGGAGGTCTATTCTCCTTGCAAGAACATCATTCTCAGCATCCAGGCGTAACTTCTCCTCCAAAAGCTTTCTGTTCTCCTGTTCGAGTCTCACAGAGAGGTTTTCGTCCGTCTCCTGTCCCTTCATGAGCAAGTAGTCCCTTTGGTACTTCTCTAGTTTCTTGACTTTGATGGAGGTGGCTAACTTGAAGAGACTGCGCACGTTCATTTCGTTACGATATTTCTTAGGCAGAGTAACTCTGAAGTATTTCATGATGCCCTCAAAGTCCAAAGCAGTCAAATCTTTGCGGGAGAGGGTGAGAAGTGCAATGGCTACTTGGAAAACAGAGTCAAAGCCCATCAGGAGGAAAAAGTCCAGGTAATGAAAGACCATGAAGAGAGGAAACTTGGAGGTGTAGAGCGTCAGGAACCACTGACTGGCAAACATGTGAGTGGCGACACCATAGTCCTGGAAGTGATTGTACACATCATTCACCTGATCTTCCATCAGTCTATCCAGCTGATAAAAACGAAGATTGAGCACCTCGAAGCCATCCTTGAACAAGTTACGGAAGCCGTAGTCAGACATGATCTTCACGAGAACACAGAACGCCTGTTCTTCAGGCATGTGCAGGAGTAGAGCCGCGGCAAGGAAGGACAGTCCCTGGCAGTAGGACAGCTCCTCATCATACACTGCATACGCTCTGCTGATCTTGTAAAGGGCCTCCTGACCACACCCACCAGACTCTTTGAAGAACTCGTGAGCGGGGAAAGTCCTGTTGATGTCCCTCAGGATAACCTGCTCCACTGGGCACTCCTTCGTCAGTAGCATGCGGTAGTTCTCCATCATTGTGTCGTCGTTAGAGCAGCCTGCCAGAAGTTGCCACACCTCTCCTCTCAGCGCCTCTGGTACACCTCTCCGCACCAGTTTAGTCACCTCTGAAAATTAAAAAGGGAAAAATATATAAGTATAATTTATTTAGCTATCTCAAACAGAAGAAGTTAGAATATATATCAGGTGTCTAACTTGAGAGATACCTTTAGGGTAAAGAGATACCTTTAGGGTAGAGAGATACCTTTAGGGTAGAGAGATACCTTTAGGGTAGAGAGACACCTTTAGGGTAAAGAGACACCTTTAGGGTAAAGAGACACCTTTAGGGTAAAGAGACACCTTTAGGGTAAAGAGACACCTTTAGGGTAAAGAGACACCTTTAGGGTAAAGAGACACCTTTAGGGTAGAGAGATACCTTTAGGGTAGAGAGATACCTTTAGGGTAAAGAGATACCTTTAGGGTAAAGAGACACCTTTAGGGTAAAGAGACACCTTTAGGGTAAAGAGACACCTTTAGGGTAAAGAGACACCTTTAGGGTAAAGAGATACCTTTAGGGTAAAGAGATACCTTTAGGGTAAAGAGATTCCTTTAGGGTAAAGAGATACCTTTAGGGTAAAGAGACACCTTTAGGGTAAAGAGACACCTTTAGGGTAAAGAGATACCTTTAGGGTAAAGAGATACCTTTAGGGTAGACAGCAGGGTTAGTCTGCCACTTAGGCAGTACCAGTTTCCACTGGTCTAACTCTGATTGAGAACACTCCTTAGACACTTCCCCAGAACCACTAAGCAGGGGCTCATCGTCATCACTATCCTCACCCCCTGGGGTGTCTATGGACGCAATGGAGGGGGAACGACCACCTAAAGGGAAAATGAATACACTTACAACACTCAGTACTATTATTGAACTTGATCTCTAGACAGTAAGACTATTTCCCTCACTAATTAATATCACACACAGCTATGGATATTCTCCTTCATTAGGGTTGTGAGTTACTCACCAGACAAGCTGCTGTAGAGAGTAGATGAGGTGAGTGAGGACAGATTGAGAGGCAAGGAAAGTCCATTGGTGAGTAAAGGCCTCAGTCTCTCCACCTCACCCATGTTACTCACTGCCACTACAGTGTACTGAGTCTCAAGAGAAGAACTAGAGGAACTCATGTCAGCCTAAAGAGGAGACACCAAATTTATTGTTCTGAAATGTTAGTACTTAATCGTAACTGTGGAACAATAGGAACTAACTAATTCCTTACACATTAACTCTCATGGTCCCATTTGCTATCACTATGCATACATTACACTAGTTTCTCTGCAACTTCTCACTAGTAAGGCGTTAGTTTACCTGTTGCAGATTCAAAGAGAAGAGGTGGATGAGAGGCTTCTTGGTGAAGTACCAGAACCGTTCGTTCTGAGGGTAGATGCGCACTCTGGTGTTGAGAACAAAACGCACAGGCTCTTGAATGCCCTCTGACAAATAGGACAACATTGAACAACGAATGGAAAGAGGGAAAATTTAATATAATCTGTTAACTATTTCCATTGTGAATAGTCCCTAAAGAGAAGGCCATTATTGCTTATTAGCAATTAATTTATCATCACAAACAAACTTGTGATAATTTGACCATTTACTTGTAATCCTTGCATTTGAGATGAATAAATCCTATGCAAATAAATAAATACATGTTGAGTGTGTACTCACTCATGACCATATCGACAGCAACTGACATCAGCACCTTGCCATCTTTGGGGGACTCTTGGTTCAAGGGACCGAATATGGGGTCCTTAGGGTCCCACCTGCCACTCACCACATAGGCCCCCTTGTTGCAAGGAAGAAGGGGAGAGTTCTGAGAGATGGAGGCAGGAGCAGTGTTGGAGTTGGAGACCTGAAAAATTGCCACAACTCTTAAGATTTAGTTTGAAATGCGAGACAATTACCTAAAAGAGTTAGTTACTATGTTTGAAATTCAGTGATGAAAAGTAGCTAATGAAAAACATTGAAAGTAGTGAGTGAACTCAATCACCAACTTGCTGTTATTCATCATAGAAATCAAGAAACTAAACATTGCAAAATAATGAAACATTACCAAACTATTATATCATACCAGTAGGTTCACTACTCACTATCTCCAGTAGGTTCACTACTCACTATCTCCAGTAGGTTCACTACTCACTATCTCCAGTAGGTTCACTACTCACTATCTCCAGTAGGTTCACTACTCACTATCTCCAGTAGGTTCACTACTCACTATCTCCAGTAGGTTCACTACTCACTATCTCCAGTAGGTTCACTACTCACTATCTCCAGTAGGTTCACTACTCACTATCTCCAGTAGGTTCACTACTCACTATCTCCAGTAGGTTCACTACTCACTATCTCCAGTAGGTTCACTACTCACTATCTCCAGTAGGTTCACTACTCACTATCTCCAATAGGTTCACTACTCACTATCTCCAGTAGGTTCATGTCCGCATTCTTCACGTTGTGGCCATTAGCAATGAGCAGACCAAAGCACCTGTAGATGCTCAGACTGTCACCAGGACTGCCAATGGAGGACTGCTGCCCCGGTACCCCCACCCCATTGGGGGGAGAGGGGGTCACTGTGATCTGAAGCTCTTTCTCAACATTGCACCGCAGTTTGAAGTACTCCTTGTCTCGGGGAACAGTGTAGAAGTTACCCTAAAGCGGTAGAAAGAACATTAGAAGTTACCCTAAAGCGGTAGAAAGAACATTAGAAGTTACCCTAAAGCGGTAGAAAGAACATTAGAAGTTACCCTAAAGCGGTAGAAAGAACATTAGAAGTTACCCTAAAGCGGTAGAAAGAACATTAGAAGTTACCCTAAAGCGGTAGAAAGAACATTAGAAGTTACCCTAAAGCGGTAGAAAGAACATTAGAATTTAACTTCAAGTTATGAACAGTAAAAATAAATTTTATACCATACAGAAGCTATATTATTGCAATTAGAAATGGCTACAAGTGACGTCACATATAATTGACAAAATTGAGATAAGTACAAATTCTATTTTTATTCAATTTCATAAAATATTTTAGTAATTTCTATACAATTTTCAAAACATACACTAACTGAAAATGTGTGTCACAGATAATCTTTCAAAACCAATTATTCCAATGAGACTAACTACCAATAATCTATGTCTAGTAGAACTATTCACGGTGATATATGAGTTTGTATTCTCAACTCACTTTGCTATCCTCCTCCTTTATTTCGAGAGCAACATCGAACATGAACTGAGAGGCGCCGTCAGTCACACCCCCAGAGTTGAAGGAGCTGCTAGTCTTGGAAGCTGTCAGAGACTTAGGAAGACGGTGGAAAGCTGAGCCAAAACACTCAACAATGCGTCCAGCCTGGTTAGGAATTAAATAATTAGCTGCTTGTACAAATTAAATTCACAAGAACATCGACAAAATGATACTTGCACATTATTGTTTTAAAATTAAAGTAGCTAGTAACTAATGCAGCTATATGCTTATAGCTGTAGCTAGTCAATTCATATCGAGTTATATAACTGAGGAGAATGTAAACTTAGTAGGAGTCTGCTTCGGACATGTTGATAATGTCAAAAGGAAACAAAATGCAGAGCATCAAGAACAAGAATTGAACAAACATCCTTAATGTGGACATCATATTTAATTCTATTTTAAAATGCAATTCAGTGATTATCAATAATGTTTAATATAATTTGATGAAAATTGCCTATTGAGATTTTCATCAACACAAAATGCACATCTAATAGATTTCACATTAGCAAATTAACTTGATTATTAGGTAATGACTGATGAAGTTGAATTTGAAATGTCACAATAATGTAGTTAGCTACACGAACTAAGTTTTTCCTTCAGTATAGTGTATGTCAATTAACTGATAATATCAAAATTGAAAATATTCTCCCGTTTATCTATATTAATTTCCAAACTAATAAGTTTGTTGTGAGGCTCCTGTCAGAAGAATTGACCAGGAGAAAGTCAGTACTCACTGCTTCGGGAATTTGACACTTGAAGACGTGACACTGCATGATGGAGGTGGCAGGACTGGTACCTACATTAGTCATGAAGGCAAAGCAGGAACTTTCGGGGGAATCCTCTTTACCCTTGATACACTTACGAATCAAGTGAATCTGATACTTTGTCATCTCACTCTTGTTGAGAGCATCATATATTCTGAAAAGAAGAGTTGAAGAAACTTATCAGGTCAGTCACAAAGAATGAATCTTTGAAATATCTCTGACACCATTCAGTCAATGCCTGTCTGTTATAAGAGCATAGCTATTATCTTTTATAGAGGTGTAACTTACATAACAAATCCCTCTGAATGAGAAGGGACTGAGAGAGACACTTGTATGGCCTGCTCCTTCACTTGACTGAAGAGGATGGACATGTTGTGATAGATCTCAATGAGGGGACATTCAAATGAGATGGATGCTGCCCCTAGGTAGTACACCCTGTTGAAGATGGTGTACTCTTCACTGCTAGGATTGTCTGCGGTGTTGCCTTTGCTTTCATTCATCAGCAGGGAATGGGGAGAACTTTTAGGGTCAGAAGAAGGCTCATCTGAATGATTTTTTCCTGTCAAGGTAAAATATATTTTCTCTAAATAACAATAGGTAAAATATTTGCAGTAAATACTAAATATTAAGAAATATAAATTATATAGCTAAACAGAGTAGAGCTAAATCCATTTTCAAATTATTTATTTTTCTGAAAACACTTTAGCTAATAGCTACCTGGACTTTGTTCTTCATATATAAGCCTAATAAAACTAGGTAAGCAATTTAAATAGTGATGATTTACAATACCAGAGCTAGCTACTAAAATTAGAACATGATTTGAAATCTGATAGTAACCTGGTATTTTTTCTTCTTCCTTATCTTCCTTGATGCATTCACTGTTAGTTTGTATGAGAGGAGAGGCCAGGTTACTCTCAGGAGTTGCATCAAGTGACTTGAGGATGGCAGGATCATC
Source organism: Caprella mutica (assembly GCA_947561585.1). NCBI lineage: Eukaryota > Metazoa > Arthropoda > Malacostraca > Amphipoda > Caprellidae > Caprella > Caprella mutica. Next base: position 53,460 of record CANNZV010000867.1, on the reverse strand, counting down.
TTCTCGGGTGATGCAGTCGGAAGGGTTGCTTTTGGTGTCTCGGAGAACCTGATTACATACATTCTATATGAGCAAAAGAAACAAATAAGTTATATTATTCAGAAAATGAAATATTAACACTTTCCCTCACCTAATTAGTCAAATAAAGTATGAAATAAATTAGTCTTTTAGTCATAGATAGCATTTAGACAAGCTAATGAAGACAAAGATTGATAAAAAGATAATTTATTTAAAATATTAAAATATCTTGCAAACATGCTCAAAAATGAAACATAACAAGGAATTAATTTAATGAATGCAAAGTAGAAAGCTCAACTCAAAAATGTCAGAATTACCTACCTCATTCATTTGTTTGTGTAAGTCTGCCATGCTTCCATTATTGGCAATATCCAACTGCGGTTGAGATTTGCCTGGATTGGAAGAAGTTGCAGCGGTTGGTTTTGTTATCACCTGAGCAGTTTTCTCATCACCAGTGGTGACTGAGGGAAGCACTTCTGGAGGAGAAGAAGGTGCAGAGAGCATCTCAAAGTCATCACTGTTTGCAGAAACCGTGCCACTAGAAGTGATGCTCACAGTCTCCTCCATGGGAGAGTGTTACAATTAGAACTATTTCACTAGCACCATACAGCTACTTGCATTGCTGCACTTCAACTTATTGAAAGGTTCTGATGGTAGTCTGGAATGTAGAGTAAAGATAAAAAATTAGCATCACTAGGTACACTCACACAGTCCCACACATGGTCACCCTCCTGCACTGTTACAGACTCAAACATTCATGTTCATACTCCCACAGTCCCCAGACGACTCTTCTCAATTTAAATTCCAGTTATTACATTTGCAAATAGTGAAAGGTAATTGAACTCGTTTTAAACCTATAGAAGTTTTAGGATAGTTGTTTTTCCTGTAAGATTACATCCTTAAGGTGCCTGCACATCAAAAAGAGAAAAAAGGAAAGATTGTAGGATGTGAGGTGAGAGCTACCACATACTAAAAGATGTCATTAGTCTTGCAGTTTGCGCCTGACTGCCATAAAGAGTGAATAAGCCACAACAAGCTGAATTCTTTACCTGACTCTATCCAACACACTGACACTTTGTGTGATATTACATTGACTAGGCTACCATTTTCAACTTGTTTCATAGAAACCATCATCAACAATTTTCTCTTTCAGACTAACTCCGCTCTTTCTTGCTCACAGCCCGTGTGTGCACCCCAGTCTGTATTTAATGGTAAATTACACCGGCTTGTTGGTGGAAATTTTTTCTTTTTTGCAATAATATTCTAGCAAAGTCAGTGGAATTTTAGCTATTTATCCTTATGTTACCATTAATTTATGGTGGATAAATTGGAAAAATGTTGGTGGATCATCTAAAATATTGGGAACATGTTGGTGGATTTTTTCAGAATGTTGATGAAGTCAGTTGGTTCCTGTGCACCAAAAAGAGACTGGTGTGCACTGTGCACTAGCAGCACTACCATACATGTACATATCCATGATAATCAACTCAGTCTTTGTTGCTTTCTCACTATAAATCTATTAGTGTACAGGCCTGACAGGCTGACAACCACTGTGCTACCTGTGCATAATTAGTAACCGAGGAAGTTTTATTAGTTTTAGTGACATTTATTTTACTTTAACAAGATTATTGGTGAACAGAAATAATTTTATTTCTATCTTTACATGTTAAATTGATTAGTTAATGTTATAATATTTCCCTGGAGAGCAAAAAGGGAAAATAATGAAAAAATTTCATAAGGGAAAAAATATTTTAGCAAAGACGGTGGATTTTTAGCTACTTATTCCTATAGGTATTACCATTAATTTTTGGTGGCTAAATTGGGAAAATCTTTGAAGATCAGTCATCAGCCAAATTAATGGAAATATTTGGTAAAAATTCATTTTTCCAGCTTCTTGAAAAAGTCGGTGAGATTTTTTGCACCAAATACACACCAGGTAATAAAGCATGTCCCTCCTCGCAATTTTATTGGCGAATTCATGACATCTTTTTTGAGTTCTTCAATTACATAGGGAGAAATCATACGTATTTTTATCCTTAGAATCCGAGAATCAAAACCGTTTTTTGTAGAAACTTATAGTTTTTGAGATATGAGGGTTTAAATTTATTCATTTCCTATGTAATACTGAAGGATTGGGAATTTTGGAAAAACTCTTGTTTAAACGATTTTTGGCCAATTTTGGTCAAAGATAGCCGTAATGTAGTTTGTTGTGTCCGCTAGTTTGTTGTACTGCATACTTCATGATTGTTTAATAACCTCGCAGGAGGGTATGGGGGGACGCACGTCCCCCAATACATGTATATCAGCATTGAAGTAATAAATTGAAAATATGACAGAAACTGGAAATATATTCGATATATGTATATCGGGGGGCGTGCCGCCCCCCTGCCAGGTCACTAATCAATCATGAAGTGTGCAGTACAACAAACTAGCAGATACAACAAACCACATTACTGTTTCATGTAAAAAATCTATATTGCTTAAGTAATATCAACGAAAATACGAGTTTTTTCAAAGTTCTCAATCCATCAGTAATGCTTAGGAAATAAATAACTTTAAACCCTCATATCTCAAAAAGTATTAGTTTCTACAAAAAACGGTTTCGATTTTCAGATTCCATGGACAAAAATACATGTAAAATAATTAATTTAAATTAAGTCTGGTGGGGGTAGTCAAATGGGAAAGATCCGAATTAATTCCTAATCTCCTGCAGAGATCTCCAATTTCTAAAATTAAATCAAAAACTCCTGCCGAGAGTCTTGGAAAAATGTTCCATATTCTGCAGTCTGCCTGGCCAAACTGCAGGAACTAATAAACTGTTCTCCAACTCTTGAACTCCAAGAAATCCTCTATTTAACTTTTAGGCTTTAGCTTCTGTTCTCAGCCAATTGACAAATTGTCCCATATTCTGCTTCTGCAGTCTTGCAGACTGAGACTGGCAGTATGACTAGGGTCACGCAGGTAAATTGCGGCCATTTTATTTTTAATTGAGGCCTTCTCAAGCCAGATTGTATTTCATGGTAAGTTCCACCAACTTGTCGGTGAAAATTTTCTCCTTAGAAAATAATATTCTGGCAAAGTCGGTGGATTTATAGCTATTTATTCCTATGTTACAATTAATTTTCGGTGGAAAAATTGGTAAAATGTTGGTGGATCAGCCAAATTACTGGAAATTCATGGTGGATTTTTTCAGCTTTTTCAAACAGTCAGAGGAATTTTGTGCACCAAATGCAGACTGGCTCTCAAGAAAATCACTAAGACATTTTAAAAATAATAACATTAAAATTTCGCATACCTACCAAAAGAAGCGCAGTGCATCTGCATGCCGGTCGGCAAAAGATGCATGAAAATGTGAAGTTTATCCGGTGACTATTGAGGCCTTGAAATTAGTCTCCTGAATTATCCGGCGACAATTTTCTAATTAATTCATATATTTACAATTACATGTAATTATTGGAGAGTATTTTGAGATTTTTGGCCATTTTGGAGAGAAATTTGGAAATCTTTGGAGAGAAATTGCACCAAGAATCAAATATCTGGAGACTGATCGTGCATGCTTTGCAGACTGGAGTGCATGCTATAATTTATTATTCAAGTTTTTAACATACGTTCTGAAGCAATGATGTTTGTTGTTAGAGGCCGCAGTTAGTTAGTGTGCCGCAATTTACCTGTGTGACCCTAATTGGCTTAAAGGTCCCCTCCAAGCAAATATTTTTATTATCTTATTCAACGAGGCTGATGTTTCTTATCATTTTGCTGCAAACCGCATCAAATTTGGTAACATATTTTTAATTTTATATGCTTTTTAAGATTTTTATAATCAAAACTCTACAAAACCTATTTTACTTTCGACTTTCTAATTTAGGAAATTTTCATCCTGAAGAAAAAGAATGTACACTATTTTTTTTGATTGTCAACTAGATATTAGGTTTAATAAATCCATTTAATATTCGTGTAAAGGTAGACAATTGAATGAAATTATAATAGAAACGTTTATAAACTTTAGGAAACAATTAATATCTAAAATAAAGGCCGAAAACGCATAAAATTCAAATTTGTAATCAAAACAAAGAGTGTACAATCTTCTTCTTGAGCATCAGATTAGTGATTCGCTCAATTGTTGCTCACAGAGTACTAAAAAACTCTAAAAACAAATTATAAAATATATACTGAACCAAATTATACTGAATAATGATCATAGACCTTAGTTCTATAATATTATGTAATAAACTCATTTTTTTCCCGGAGCCTGGAGAGTATCTTTAAAGTTTTGAATTCATTCCTATGTTTGAAATCTTCAAAAAATGAACCAAATTGGTTTGGCTCGGAATTTTTTTTTAATTTTGGTTCAAAAATTGGCTTACAATTTCATAGCCTCTGAAACATGGGTTAGGTAACAGGTATAACCGTATATAAGTTATAACCAAATGAATTATGACTCTATACAGAATTAACAGAGCTAGAATAAATATATAAACATTATACCTAGCTATTACCTAGTACACAGGTTACCCTTAATTTGTGTTAGGTACTACAACTCTTACTTTGTTTCACTATCAGTCCACCACTCTTATTTTGCTTCACAAACAGTCCAAAAGTCTATCACACGTACTTTGTGTCTTCTTCTTCTATTGGTGGATACTAAGTATCCTTAAGACTTGCGGCGAAGAGAAGAGTCTCCAGCCTGAACCCTATCAGATTATAAAACAGAAAATTGAAACAACTAGTTACTTAGACCGGTAAACAAAATAAAAGAATTAAATATCAACAAAATCAAGTACCTAGTACTAGGTAAAACTAGAAACTGAAAAAAAAGAAAAATACTATCTGCAACAGCAGTTTGTAACATAAAAGTAGATTTAAATACATCAAGTAATTAATAACATTAAATAACATTAAAAAAACATTAAATTTAAAATTTAAATCAGAACACAAAAACCAGTAGAGCTCTTAGGAAACCTGCCAAACAAGGGGGTTCTCTTTGATGATTTAATGCTCAGCCACATCATTTCTGAAGGGCCAAGCAAAAAAAGATCTACTGGGAAGGCAGGAATTCACTCAAAGCAGGAAAAGGATCTACTATATGGTACCAGTAGAGCTCTGAGGGGAAGCCTGCCACACAAGGGGTTCTCTTCGATGCAAAATGATCTACTGGGAGGGCAGGACCCCTGAACATCTAGACAACCTCCCATAAACGAGAGGGTCAAGAAACACTACCAGTCCATTGTCAAGATGTTAAATATAAAAAACTATCTTCTTGACCCTCTCTTTGAAACAAATATATATCTAAATGACACATAAAATTACAACTCATGCCACTTATTAGTAGCATCTATATATTTTGCAGCAATGCTTACAATATTACGACAAACTGACAAGTGAAAATCTTCAGGAGCTAACAAGTTCCTAATGGTGAGTGGAACACCAAGTTCTGAGAGCTTCTCATACCTCCTGCATTGAAGCCAAAAGTGTTCTATTGTATCAATGACACCACATTCACTGCACATCTGAGTTATAGATGTCACGCGCCTTTGAGTGATCTGCAATATCGACCAATTTTGCTGCGCAATCTGTTGATCAATAGTTTGCGCAGCCATCGATCGATAGCGCAACCATCGATCGATTCCTGCGCGTTCGAATGATATGATTTTTTTATAGTTTGTACACCAAATTGGCACATTTGATTGCGTATATCAATCAATAACGCAACCATCGACCGATTTCTGCGCGTTTGAATATGATTTTTTCAAGTTTGTACATCAAATTAGCACATTTTATAACGTATATCAATCGATAGCGCAACCATCGAACGATTTCTGCGCGTTCGAATGATATGACTTTTTTAGTTTGTACATCAAATTGGCACATTTTATAACGTATATCAATCAATAACGCAACCATTGATCGATTTCTGCGCGTTTGAATGATACAGGAAAATCCATATCATTCAAACGCACAATAATCGACCGATGGTTTATCTATTAAATGTAAAAATTAGATGCATAAACTAACAAAATCCATATTATTCAAACGCACAACAATCGACTGATGGTTTATCTATTAAATGTAAAAATTAGATGCATAAACTAAGAAAATCCATATCATTCAAACGCGCAACAATCAACTGATGGTTGCTCTATTAAATGTAAAAATTAGATGCATAAACTAAGAAAATCCATATCATTCAAACGCGCAACAATCAACTGATGGTTGCTCTATTAAATGTAAAAATTAGATGCATAAACTAACAAAATCCATATCATTCAAACGGGCAACAATCGACTGATAGTTTATCTATTAAATGTAAAAATTAGATGCATAAACTAACAAAATCCATATCATTCAAACGCACATCAATCGACTGATGGCTACTCTATTAAATGTAACAATTAGATGCATAAACTAACAAAATCCATATCATTCAAACGCACAACAATCGACTGATGGTTGACTTATTAAATATAAAAAAAAGTGTTTAAAAGTATTTTTCCAATAAAAAATAAAAAAATAATTAAATGCATACACAAAGAAAACCTGTATTATTCGAAAACGCAGAAATTGATCGATGGTTGCGATTTCGATTGATATATGCGATCAAATGTGCCAATTTGATGTACAAACTAATAAAAATCATATCATTCGAACGCACAGGAATCGATCGATGGTTGCGCTATCGATCGATGGCTGCACAAACTATTGATCAACAGATTGTGAAGAAAAATCGGTCAATATTGCAGATCACTCAAATGCGCGCGACATATTCATCAAATTCAGCATTTATAGACAACAGTCTGTATTTGGTGCACAAAAATCCACTGACTTTTTGAAAAAGCTGAAAAAATCCACCACAGATTTCCAGTAATTTGACTGATCCACCAACATTTTACCCATTTCTCCACCAAAAATTAATGGTAAAATAGGAATAAATTGCTAAAAATCCACCGACTTTGCCAGAATATTATTTTCAATGGAGAAAAATTACCATGAAATACAGTCAGGTATAGACATTGGTGAATTAGTATTCACAGGGAGATCCAACTCAATGTTACCAGTTAAGTCTATCTAAGATTCATATGGGGAGAAATCCTTCATTGTGACCCAGTCTGTATTTGGTGCACAAAATTCCTCTGACTTTTAGAAAAAGCTGAAAAAATCGACCATAAATTTCCAGTAATTTGGCTAATCCACCAACATTTTACCCATTTTTCCACAAAAAATTAATGGTAACATAGGAATAAATAGCTGAGTAAAAATCCACTGACTCTGCTAGTGCTAGAATATTATTTTCAAAAGGAAAAAATTCCACCGACTCGTTGGTGGAATTTACCATGAATTTACCCCAGGGGGGAAAAATTCCACCAACATGTCGGTGGAATTTTTTCCCCTCTGAGAATAATATTCTGGCAAAGTCGGTGGTTTTTAGCTATTTATTCCTATATTACCATTAATTTTCGGTGGAAAAATGGGTAAAATGTTGGTGGATCAGTCAAATTACTGGAAATTTATGGTGGATTTTTTTCAGCTTTTTCAAAAAAGTCAGTGGAATTTTGTGCACCAAATACAGACTGGCCATGAAATACAGTCTGGAGTCTGTGACTGGCTGACTGCAGGGGGAAGCACAATTCACCCATTTTGCAAAAGATGCATGAAGTTATGAAGTTTATCCGGCGACTATTAAAGCCTTGAAATTTGTCTCCTGAATTATCCGGCGACAATTTTCTAATTAATATTTAATTCCAATGTTTACATTATTTACAAATGACCATGTTTAAAAGTGTGGCAGGGAAGTTGCCAGTTTGATAATAAAATCTTTAAAATGGATCAAGATCGCCACATTTAAGATGCCTACTTTGAAGAATAAATAGGACTTCCTAAGATCCTAGTGAAGATTTTACTCTTGAAAACATCCTTATGCATCATGTCTGATGCATGTATATCACATTAGAGTATCGTAAGAGTGATTTACTTGTTATTTACAGGTTTGAGGTTTCTAAACTTATATTAAATTTTAAAATTTAATTAACCACTTCAAAATTCAAATTAAGATATTTGAATCAGAGAGCTAGGGTCAAGCAGGTAAATTGAGGCCGACGACCCACTAACTAACTGCGGCCTCTGACAACAGAAATGCCATTATTGCCATAGCTTCAAAACACACATTAAAAACATAAAGTAATAAATTAAATTATAGCATGCACTGTAGTCTCTGCTTATTTTGATAGCTATGCAACATTTTGATGTAATTTCGATTCAGAATGTTTTAAGAGATATTCTTGAGAGGGCACAGTTTATATTTGGTGCACTGAACTCCTCTGACTTTTTCAAAAATCTGAGAAATAGCTGCCAACATTTTTCATCAATTTGTCTAGTCCCCATTCTGGAAAATAACTTAGGCTAACAGATGAATTTTAGAGGCTAAATGCTGCGGATTATACACCAGTTTGTATTTTATGCACAGAACTCCTCAGACTTTTTCAAAAATCTGAGAAATAGCTGCCAGCATTTTTCATCAATTTGTCTAGTCCTCTAACAATTTTCCAGTTTCCCCTCCCAAAATTAATGGTAATATAGGAATTAGGGTAAGTATCGGCATTTCGGACGGATCGCAAATTCGGACAGATCACCTTCATAATGAAATAACTATTCAGTAGTGAATCGAATAGTGCTAAGTGATCTAGGCAACAAAGTTTACACTTGTGTGACTCGTTTTATTCAGTTTCCAGAAACAATGAAGTGAACTAATCCAAAAAAATTAACAGTAAATCGGTAGTGCATAGCCGGGAACCCAAACACTGACGATTTCATTGCAAAATCACGATCAGATTAAGTTTTACTTCACCGTGAAACGCTTATCAAATTTTGTTATGACCGCCATGTTTACACTTACAGAGAGTGTTGCCATATGTTTCTGAAGGAGTTTCCCTCTGATAATCATGTTCTTTGTCGTAATACCTTGTCCGGTAATTCAATTCAAAATCAAATAGAATCAAATTGTCCGAAATCTTACCGAAAAATATGATTCAGTGAAATTGAAGAATCAATATATTCGGATGCAATTAATCAGGTTTATATTCCATTGTTTTATAGTCAATAATTCGTAAATGTGAGAATGAGAATACATATAGGTAAATTCTTTTCCATCATAGATTCATTAAGTTATAAACTGCTTATGTAACCACAGTATATTATGTAAATAAATAGGTTAAAATTAAGAGATACCTATATCATATAAGTTAGCTCATGATGATAATTCATTAGCTAACTATTTTGAGGCATATTTCCAAAACCTGTAGACATACTTTTTCTCGACCGAAAATTGATAATTAGGTAGGCAGATATTAGATAAATTCAGAATGCCAAAGAAATATAGACAAAATCACGATGGTGAAAAGTTACTGCAGGCTATTGCTTCGGTTAAGAATAAAAACCTCACTCTTCAACAAGCTTCAGAGAAGTTTGGTGTTCCTCATTCGACCTTAGGAGATAGAATCAAGCTTGGAATTTCGACAGAGAAACCAGGTAAGATTCTTTATATTTTCAAATAAGTTTTTTAAACTGAAAAACTTTCAGAATTTTGCTAAGTAGCTATTACTTAATTATTATTTTATGCCTACCGTCATTTAGTTTCTAAATTAGTTAATTAATATTCATTTCCTTAGGACGTCAATGCAAGATTACCGAACGTCAAGAATACAGACTTGCAAACTATATAATTCACAGAGCACAGATAGGAAATGGAGCTACTCGAAATGATATTAGATATATCATTAAAGATATATTTGATTCAGCGGAACGAAATCATAGAGGTAATTAAAATCAATTTATAGTTATTAACAAGTTTGTAATGTTTGCGTGTGGCTTAGTAGCTGTCTCATTTGCCATATTAATTTTCAGAAATGACTGAGGAAGAACTTGCCTGAAAACTTGCCGTCCAAATCTTGGGTTCAAAGATTTATGAGACGTCATAAAAATCTGGCTGCAAGAACACCTGAGAACCTAGGTCATATGAGACAGAGGTTGACCAGACAGAGAATTGAAGACCACTTCAAAGATTTAGAAAAATTTCTCCTTGAAGAGCAGGGTATTCATGCTAAAGAATTTTTCACTCATGAAAACAGCAACCGTGTTTTCAACCTTGATGAGTCGGGCTTTCCCTTGGGAGGGTCGAATAAGCTGAAAGTTGTTACAACTCGTGGCAGCAAATCTGTGTTCAATGTAACAACTGAAAGCAAAGAACAAATTACTGTTTTGTTTTGCGCTTCTGCGGATGGTTCATTTGAAAAACCTATGGTAATTTTTCCAGGGGTCCGTCCTTCTCATCAGTTTAAAACAGTTGATCCATCAAAATACAACGTTTCTACCACCAAAAGTGTATGGATTTCGACAGAGTCTTTCTTCAGCTGGTTTACCAATTTGTTTTTCAAAAGTGTGAAAGAAAGAGGTGTCCAATTTCCTATCGTTGTGTTCATGGATGGACACACAACACACATTAATATGGCGATAGTAGACTTTTGCCGAAATAACCAAATCATTCTTTTCTGTTTCCCCTCGCATGCCTCCCATCTTCTGCAACCTCTTGATGTTAGTGTTTTCGGGCCGTTGAAGAAATTATGGAACAAGGCCCTGGAAGAATTCAAAATCAAATACAGTGTTGTAACTGGCGGGTATCAGTTAACAATTATCTTTTAATGCTCAGGCCAAATATCTTTCTTCCTTATGATTAGGATAATGATGACTCTTAATAATATTATCTCTAATACTAGTTTCTTTACAGGTCAGGTCAGAGTGAGGACAATGGTGGAAAGGCAATGGACAAGGTGAGTACAGAGAAGTGACAAGAGTAAAGGGGCGTGAGAAGCAACAACCAGAGATGGTAGGTGAGCTGAAGCATAGGTTATTTGAATTACTTTTAGACTTTAGTACAGTTATATTAAATGAATGATTTACATAGTTATCTGAAAAGAGCATTAGAACAGTTAATAGAAATAATAGTGAAGTTACAGCAACATTTAATTAAGGCCACACGGCTACAGTGTCACTATGACAAAAGCTAATTTCTTTCCAGTATTTGATTCTGCTTTTGAAGAGGCAAAAAGACGACCTGAAAATATTAAATCAGGGTTCAGAAAGTGCGGCATTCTACCATTCAATGTTGAAGCCGTCGACTTCTCTAAAATCATGGATTCGAAAAACATTGACTCCTCATCGAAAGAATGTATATCCACAGAACAAAGGCTTGGCATGATAAGGAACTACCAGAAAGCTACAGAATGCATTAGTGAGGAACATCTAGCACAATTTGAAAGGAGATACGAGGAAAAATATGACATTCGAGAAGAATCAGATTTGAATGAACTTTGGAGAGTTTATAGATCACTGAGAGAACTTTCTGAACAAGTGAATATCGATGCGAATTTCGCCGACTCTCGTCAGAACGAGGAGGAAAATTTGGAAAATGGATCCATTAATGAAGGTGAGCAGAGTAGAAATGAAGCTCAGAATACATCAAATAATGAAGAAGAGCAGCTTCAAAGATATGCTAGTGTACCAGAGATCATACTAGCTGAACCGATATCCCTTCAAAATAGATCACCAGTTCAAATTCAAGTTCCTCAAGCTTCCACATCTGCCGAAAATCTCACTTCTGCTGCAACTGAAAGAACTATTACAGATTCACCTTCGATGTATTACGGTTTTCACTACGATTCACCTTTCAAATCATACTGCAAGATCAAAGATTCATCTACCATCGTCGTGAAAGATTTGAAGCGCAAACTAGCTTTGCCTCCCGCTGTAAGTGGCAAAGAATATGCAGAATATTTAGAAAGGAAACTGAATAAGAAGAAAGAAGAAGAAGACAATAAAGAGAAAAGGCAAGAAGAAAGACAAAAGAAGAAGGAATTGAAAGACAAGCTAGCCAAAGAAAAAAAGAAAAGTAAGGCACAGAGAAATTTGTTTCACGAAAGCACAGTGAATGATGATGACTCTTCTTCTGACCAAGAAATCATCTTGGCTGATGATGAAGAATTTGCTGATCTGGAAGAATTGAACCCTAATGAATGCCCGGCATGCGAGTCGCCAAGTAAAATAGTATGTCTCATAAACTTGCCATTTGTCTCTCCAGCTCTCTCCAAAATTCAACAAATTCTCTCCAAAATGATCAAATTTTCATAAATTCTCTCCAAAATAACATTGTAGCATAGGAGAAAAATAGATAAAACTCGCCATTTTCAATTGAAGGGCTCAAAATAACTGTCACAAACTCGCCATTAAAATGGCGAGTTTGGACATGCTTTATTACTTGGGCGAGTCGGATGAGAAGAAGGATGATCCTAACGCTTGGATGGGTTGTAAGTATTGTCCAAGGTGGTTCCATAAGTCATGCTTTGATGGTGATTATGAAAATTTGACCCACGAAGAATTGGAAAACTTGGACTTTAAGTGCAACTCATGCACTCGATCAGGAAAAACAAAATGAGAAGGAAGTCTCATTGATTTTCTCTGTTCTCTCATTACCTAGTATTCTCTGTTTTCTGTATTCTAAACTCTAAAGGAACATAAATGTTTTGAATTTTTTTTACGAATAACATTTGACTTAGCTACTGCTGTGATAATCAGATAATGGATTACTTTAAAAGTTGTGATATTAACTAGTTCTAAAGATTTAGGTAAAAGTTAATTCCGAATGGTCGTATCGATTCACCTCATCATTCAAATATTAATAGGATATAATTTAACATTTCACTTTTTTTTTATTTATATCCATTATAATGGCATGATATCATGAATAACAATCAAAAATAGATGAAATGCTAAATTATATCTCTAAATCTAATTTGAACCACGAAGTCAATCAGTCAATCGAGAAGATCATTCGGAAATTTCTGTAGTTTCATATTAAGTTCTTGTTTCTGAATTATATTTGTACGGTAAAACATCTTCACATAATTTATTATTTTATAGTTTTGTTTCATTTAATATATTTTTGAATCCATTAAATCGTATTTGTTATTTCTCATGTAAACCTCCCGGTCGTTTGATAATCTTGGGTACCTAGTTACTGTTTAATAGAGGGCCAGTCTGCAGAATATGGAACATTTTTCCAAGACTCTCTGCGGGAGTTTTTGATTGAATATTTAGAAATTGGAGATCTCTGCGGGAGATCTTGAATTAATTCCTATGTTACCATTAATTTAGCTGCGGGAGATTTTGAATTAATTCCTATGTTACCATTAATTTAGCTGCGGGAGATTTTGAATCTGCTGCTGAGAGTCAGAGAATTACTCTCTCTCAAAATATTATCTCTGCGGGAGAAGAGACACATTCTGCAGACTGGATAGAGGGGTATGATATTATTTATTCTGCCGCGACCAAGTTTAAGTTGTCCGAATCGAAGCAAACCTTCCCTTGGTACTTCTATATGCCAGTCTGTATTTGGTGCACAAAATTCCACTGACTTTTTGAAAAAGCTGAAAAAATCCACAATAAATTTCCAGTAATTTGGCTTATCCACCAACATTTCACCTATTTATCCACCAAAAATTAATGGTTACATAGGAATAAATAGTTAAAAATCCACTGACTTTGCCAGAATATTATTTTGAAGGGCAAAAATTTCCACCGACATGTCGGTGGAATTTACCACGAAATACAGACTCATATCTATCGAAAAATTTCATATCAAATCAGTAAATTATTTTATAAATTTCAACTCCGCAGCCAAGTAAAATAGTATGTCTCATAAACTCGCCATTTGTCTCTCCAGCTCTCTCCAAAATTCAACAAATTCTCTACAAAATGATCAAATTTTCATAAATTCTCTCCAAAATAACATTGTAGCTTAAGAGAAAAATAGATAAAACTCGCCATTTGCAATTGAAAGACTCAAAATAACTGTCACAAACTCGCCATTAAAATGGCGAGTTTGGACATGCTTTATTACTTGGCTCCGCAGTGAAAACTAATGTAAAATAAGTCATTTAAGCTTCAGAATTGGGCTTGTTGTGATGATAAACATCGCTGATTATAATGCATGAAGTTAGGAGTAACTCTGTTAGAATTTATGTTTTCCAGTCTGGCTCCAACATTTATCCAGTTTCTCCTCCAAAAATTAATGGTAATATAGGAATTAATAGCTAAATATCCTCCAGTCTGCAGAATATGTGAGATATTTAGGATATTCTCTCCGAACAATTTTGAATTAATTCCTATATTTACATTAATTTTGCTACGAACACTTCTGAATTAATTCCTATATTTACATTAATTTTGCTACGAACAGTGGAACAGATTAAGAGATCTCTACGAACACTTAACCAGTTTCTGCAGACTGGAATATCCTCAGACATTGCAGGAATTTTTTTATTAGAGAAATTGAATTATCTCCTGACATATCATTGGAATTTAGTAATTTACCAGTACCACCAAATACAATCTGGAATGACAGTTACGAGTACAGGAACAGGGTAACAGGAGTGGTTTGTCTAGCTCGGAGTAGCTCCTAATATGAATATCAGTCTGAGTCTCTGAGATTTTCATTTTGGATAACTTCTAGTATTTTCAAATTCTTTTCCTTTAAATCAGCAAGAACAGGGCTGGCATATTCAATATTACTTCTCACAAATGCAATGTAGATCCTCCTTAAGGTGTTTCGAGAGCATCCAAAGCTTCTTGAAGAAAGAGCCTTCATAATGTTAGTTTTTCATTTTAATAGCTCTTTTAAATACTGTATATATGAGCATTAAAGGTCAGCTTAGGGGCATCAAAAATCACACCGAGAACTTTTTTATTAGCAGTCATTGCGTACTTTGTGTCACTACCACCCACAGTATACTGTGCTACCACCCTTACTTTTGATTCATTACACTAAAACGCAGAAGTCTGTCAATAAGTACTAACATTACTTATAGTAACTTCCGAATAATCGGACTATTTCATATTTACGATCATATTATTCATATAAATTATATAATACAAATGCATATGGGTAATAAATAATTTATGTGGAAACATGTGTTAAGCACAGTTTGGCACGGGCTAATCCATTGACCAATATTGATACCTATAGGCTATATAACGAAACAGCCTTGCTATACAGGGTGGAGCAAAAAAAAATAAACATTTTCAAACCAGTTTATTTTACAAACTATCAAACCTAGAAATTTTCTAAAAACACAGTTTTATTCATTTACTTTTTCTGCATCTATCTTGATAATCTGTTAAGTGTTACAACAAAACATCCTGCAGCGAATTAAAAAAAGGTAAATAAGAAGGGCTTGCGCGAAGACAAAAAACACAAAAAGTTCATAATAGGAATAATTTATTTCCATATGGTAGTAGTAAGAATGAAATCCTACTATTTTTCACTCAATTTACGTCTTTGTTATTCACTTTTTCATTCATGGAAATACATCTTCATCACCAATCACGATATATCTTCTACAGAATGTGCATTTCTTTGCAGAAACCATTTTGCAAAATTTAGACGGTGCGATAAATCAGTTCTAGGAGTTCGACCCTTACATGCTTCTTGAAAGGATGATACATCACATCGTGTTTATTAATTCGGTGAAATATCTCTTAAATAATATCTAATCCTTACTTTCTGATTGATATTTTTGGGCTCTCGATAAACTGTTCATGAAAATGATTAATGTTTTCATGTGTTCATTTATTCTTTTCTCCTGCGACGTTATCACTTTTTGTTCAAATTTAAAGCGGTTTCTTCAGGTAGGACTATTTACCGAATGGAACCTAATGGAATACCGAATGGAGTCCTACCCTTGATCCTACCCGCCTCTATTCGGCTAAAAATAACTTCCATTCAGTAAATAGTCCCAGGATTAGGATCCATTAGGTTCCATTCGGTAAATAGTCCTACCCATTTCGTCAGTTTTGAACTTAACATTTGTCAATATGGTTTTATAGTTGGTGTAAATCTTTCCAAAATGCGTTGTTCAAAATGAGGTTGAACCTGTGTAAAGCTTCCAGTGTTTAAAAAAATTGTCACAACAAAAACTCTTTGTTCATGTGAAAGCTGCATTTTGAGGGTTTCGAATTTGAAATAAAAATTAACGCCGAAATGATTTTATAAAGATATCAGTTTCATCTCAAAAACCAACTTTCTAATTGAGATTCATTTTTTTATTTTCTCTTATTTATTACAAATGTGATGAATGTATAACATTTATCCGCGAATTCTTTTTTGTATAATGGTAGAAACGGATTCAGTTACCCATAGTCGGTGATATAACTTGAAATCCCATATCTTAGATTTGTAGCCGGCTTTTGAAGCCATTGAAACTGTTAAATTGTTCAGTTTCCATGTGTTATAGCTAGATATCATTCATCATATCATTATTGATTTAATAGATTTCACAATAGTTTAAACCTGTTAATGTTACCCACTTTCTGTTCTAAAATTTAGTTTAAACTATAGCAACTTCAATATTATTATTCTTTTCTCTATTTTCGTTCATTGTTAATATCACATGAAATTAGTCTCTTACTAATTTACTTTCATCTGTCCCTCTTTTGTCTGGAGAGACACTCTTCTATTTTGACTGTCTCTTCAGAGTCCCTTTTATTTAATTTCCTTTATCGCTTTCTGACTATCTTGCTACTATTTCACAGTTCCTTGTACCACTCCCAAATCTATGTCCTAACTAGTTCTTTCGCTCTCAATTAAAACTTCATAGACCCTATTTCCGTTACAGTGTACTTTAGTTATTTTCGTTAATACTATACTATTATTTACTAGGATGCTCATTTTGTCTTATTTGTTCGCAGTCATTACTATCTACTTATTTTAACAATTACAAAAAGCACTTCATGCACGTACCTTAATTCGTTCTAAATGTACTAAGCCCAAATACCCAAAGTAAGTTTGTCTGAAACCCTTCATTACATATTGTTTTAAAATTGATCCTATACCTAAATGTTTTAAATATTAATTTCATATTACCTAGATAAATATTTATGTGTTTTTTGTCTGTCCTGGCAGATCACTATAATAAAGACTCAGTCATACGCACTGTGTTTCACTCGGGTGTAGGTCATAAGCCCCCCCCCCCGGTCACGAGCCCCCCTGTTTTTAAATCCTTATTTACCTATATTATTTAATCCTTATTGACACTTTTGTAGTTCATTACTGATTAGACATAAAATATATGTATATAGGGGGGCGTGCCGCCCCCCGAACCCCCCTGCCAGGTCATTAAACAATCATGAAGTGTGCAGTACAACAATCTAGCGGATACAACAAACTACATTAGCAACTCTCAGTTATTTCTATCTAAGTTCTTCATTTGTTTAACTAGGTAAATAAGGATTAAAAAAACATGGAGGGGGGGGCTCATGACCGGGGGGGCTCATGACCGGGGGGGCTCATGACCGGGGGGGCTCTTGACCGGGGGGGCTCTTGACCGTACCCCGTTTCACTCGACAGTTAGTTTCGAGACAACAAAAAATAATAGAATTTATTGTTTTTACATCCATATAAAATGAATTAAATCTATTAAGGCTATTAGGATTTTTTTTTTTCGTATATTTCGTCCTCGCGCAAGCACTTTTTATTTACCTTTTTTAATTCGCTGCAGGATGTTTTATTTTTGTCGTAACTCTTAACAGATTATCAAGATAGATGCAAACAAGTGAACGAATAAAACTGTGTTTTTAGAAAATTACCTAGGTTTTATAGTTTGTGAAATAAACTAGTTTGAATTTTTTTTTTTTTTTTTTTTTTTTTTTGTGCCACCCTTTAAAACTATTATTATTGTTTAACTCTCCTTTCTACTAATGCATCCACAACAAAACCAACTAAAAGATAACATTAAAATCTTTTAAACCATATTAAGTTTTATGCTATTCGTTTAGTATAAATTAATCTACATTGAATCAAATATTATATTAAAAAAACTCCAATTATCGACATATCATATTGAAACCAAATAGGTATCGTCATACATGTCATTACCCTTTTATCGTCATGTGTTGATACATGTGTAAGCGGACCATAATATCGTCCACAGAAATAAATTTTCATTAAACAGCTGGCAAGATGGGGGAAATCAAGTTGATTGGGGGAAATCAGGAAAATTAGGGGAAATCAGTAAGAATGAGGAAATCAGGTAGAATGGGGGAAAATCAGGTACAATGAGGAGATATGGGGGGAAATCAGGTAGAATGTGGTATAATCTGGGGAGAAATCAGAAATAACAATCATCTATTGTTAATAAGCTGAACTTGTATCTTTACAAAATCTTTCAATTTCTATAATTTTGATATAATCATTTAATCAGGCATTATCTTATAATCTTAACTATTCACTAACTAAGAGGAAATGCTATTTAAATTTATGACCATGTTATTCTCGCTAGGCGCTCGAATATAATTATAAACGAATAGCTTTGATGTAAGCCGCTTATATAATTTGTAACCTCAGAACATAACTTTATAACTTGTAACTAAAAATATAACTTTATAAATTTGTACTCAGGTGTATAACTTCATGAATCTTTGTAACTCAAGTTATATAACTTTGAAATATGGAGCATTACGGAGTTCTTTTTCTATAGATAGAATTGAAATTAGTACTAACTACTAAATTAATTTAAATGGAATTAAGTAAGTATTTCAATTATTCTAATTGAAATACTTAATTAATAGTTAGGAACTTGTAACATTTCTGATCATGTATTAAGTTAACAGAGGACTCTGGAATAATATGCTTAAATTGGATGTTTATTAGCAAATCAGGTTTCACTTTAGAGATATCGACGTAAAACTGTTCGATCTATATATATGTTATTCGTATTGAAAGCCATTACCACTAGCGTGTTAAATTCGAATAATGCATTGTGTGTTATTTCTATCTGCTGTAGTAGAAAAACATCTTTGGAAAGTACTATCAGTACGACAGTACCTTAACAGAAGTGTATTCAAACTTATCCTTCGCTGAAGGGGATTTCCACCATTTGTCAGCCTTTATAAACAGTCAGCACCTAACTAACCCGTTGATAGTTCGTGATACACTCCTGAAGACTGGTTGGTCGGACCAAGTCCAGTCGGACTTGACCAAGCCAAGAGGGCGTTGTGAGATGGCTACTCAAAACCTTTGTTTAATTAAACCCCTTAGTTTATTCAACCCCTAGTTTATTTAAAACTTGTGTTGTGTTTATTTTAAAGACTTGTGCGTAAGTCTTATAACTTTGTACTATTCCAACATAAATCTGATTACAATCATTTAGAACTTTCCTTGTGTTTAATTTACTTCCCTGAAATCTTTATACATTATTTGTCAGTTTAATAGAATTCAATTAATTACCTCCAAATTCTTCGAGTTAAAGAATCAAACTTATAAAAGTTAAAAAGAACCCAGAGACTTAAATTGCTCTATGGGATAAGTTCATTATTTTGTTACACCTACTTAGAAAATAGGTGATAATTAACTATCAGTCCCATATAAATAAGGGCAACTTAACAATCAGGTAGAATGGAAGAAAATCAGGTAGAATGGGAAAAATCTGATAGAATGGAGGGAGAGCTGGCAGAATGGAGGGAGAGCTGGCAGAATGGTAAAAAATCTGTTAAAATGGGGGAAATTCAAGTAGAATGGGGAAATGAATAATTTTAGTGAGGGTTTAACGTTGATGCATCGGTACCAAAGGCCAATTCTCTAATGAGTAATGACATAAGGAAATTAATTTCAAGGGACTGAAAGAAATAGTCAGAAAGAAATGTGGCTCCATGAACAAAGTCACCTACCACCGTCAGTGACGAGCTCATGGATGTAGAAAAGCTATTCCGTGAATGTAGTCACTTACCAACGAATGTGACGAAAAGGAACACAAGATAGCGCTAGGGTTACGTTCCACTATTACGAGGTCTTAGATATTGTGATATGTACACTCTTAGGCTCCATTTACTATCACCTCTTCATTTTTCTCTTCCTCTTTTCCTCTGCAGCCACCTGTGCTGGTGTACCTTTTCGTCACATGCCTTGGTGAATGACTACATTCACAGAGTAGCTTTTCTGCATCCATGAGCTTGTCACCGACAGGTGTTATTTGACTTTGATCATGAACCACTTTCTTTTCTGACTACTTCTTCTAATCCCTTAATAAAATTACTTTTTGAAGTCAGTTATATGGCCTCTGATTCTGCAGCACACGTAAAAACCCCTTCGTAATTAAAGCCCCTACGTAATTGAAAGCCCCTTCGTAGAAACCCCGACATAATTGAAGCGACAATATTTTAAATTTCCTTCTCACTAAATTATCTTCACTATTATAATAAAGTATTGGCTCACACCAAGTATTAAAAACTTTAAAAAGAATATTAAAAATATATATTGAACTGAATTTTACACGGTTTTCATCTTAATGATCCTATACATAAACTTTATTTAACATATTAATATTTTTCCTGGACACTGGAAATGACATTGAAGATAATGTATGATGGATTAGCAGAAACTAATTTTTTATATGACACATTGTTGCTGAAATCAATTTATTTTGAGGGAAAATAGTTTTAGGTGACCAAAGTCGTATCGAATTTTCGATGAATAGCACAATTTTGTATATCCCAATTAATAATTTAAGACTTGCGAAAATTTTGTACGTTTCATCATTCTTATTTAAATCAAATTTTATTTTCTTTACTAATCGTTATTTAGAATTTTTCGATGAACAAGATATATTGGATCACATACTAACTACTATGATTCTAATATGTAATCATACCACTAAAATAAGTGCTTGATCTAATATTGAAGTTGAGGACCAAAATTTAAAATAAGTTAGACCAAGAGGAAACAAAAAGTTTTGTGTCAGAGAAAGTTTATTAAATCACTTTCACATTGAATATGAACATTTGTAACTCAGCGTGCTTAGTGTAAACACTCTTATTTCGTTTCACTGTGTTTGTGATTTATCACTAAAATGTTTGCTCTATTTATCAAATCGCTCTAAAAATATAATCTTCCTACATCTTGCCATTTTTATTGGATATCTATAATCATCTTTTTCTATTTTCATTTTTATAAAGATATCTAAAATCATCAAATTCTATTTTCATTTTTTTAAATATTGTTTATTCTTTTAGATAGCTATAATCATCTTCAATCAATAGTATAGTTGCTTTTGAAGTTCTAAAGCAAGTTAAGTAATTACATGTATATATAAGTTAGTACTGACATGCAATTACCTACTCTGCTTATAAAAAATGCCGCCGATATTTGTTTTATTCAACTAACTTTATAGTATTAGAAGTTCCGATGGAAAAAAAATGTATTCTTTATGATTTGTAACTGGGACGTAGTATACATTTTTTTCTTATGTTTTACAGAAATTTAAAAAAAATTTATTTGATGTTCAAGTTATATTACAGTATAATGTATTCTGTTCTTTATTTACCAATAATCAATCCATTACAGATATCACTTCAATGTTTTCTATTTTGCCCTTTTATTTAAATATGGAGTAAATTCTTATATTCACTTGGCAACATTCTTTTACGTCATTATTTTACAATTTCCACTTTCTTTATTCATATATTTTGTACATTAGGCATTTTGTCCGTTAGGTATTTTGTCCGTTAGGCATTTTGTCCTTTAGGCATTTTGTCCGTTAGGCTTTCTGTCCGTTAGACATTTTGTCTGTAGGCATTTTGTCCGTAGGTATTTTGTCCTTTAGGCATTTTGTCCGTTAGGCTTTCTGTCCGTTAGACATTTTGTCTGTAGGCATTTTGTCCGTAGGTATTTTGTCCTTTAGGCATTTTGTCCGTTAGGCTTTCTGTCCGTTAGACATTTTGTCTGTAGGCATTTTGTCCGTAGGTAATTTGTCCGTAGGCATTCTGTCCTAGTACCGGAAAGTTATACAGGTGCACATACTGCAAATGTCACTCAAAACTGGTGCCATGACCATCTTCCACGGTTTTGGTCCAAAGAAATGTGGCCTCCCTGCTTCCCAGATGTTAATCCTATGGACTTTTCGGTATGGTCCATTCTTGAATCAAAGGCCTGTGGTAAATTCCATCGCAGTGTGGATGATTTAAAGCGTTCGCTCCAGAGATCTTGGAAGGAAATTTCACAAGAACAGTTGCGTGCCGCAGTAGGAGGAGTTCGGAGGAGATTTGAGGCTGTTATTAAAAACAAGGGGAGACATTTTGAATAAATTTATGATTTTTGAATTCTTAAAACCCTTATGTAATAATACATAACTGTAAATTAATAAATATATTTTTCGTTGGATTATAATATGCACTTTCATTTGCTTCCAAACTTATGCCCCACCCTGTAGTTCAAATTCTCATAGCCTAATTGGTTAAGATAAACTAAAACATTAGCACAAGCCACAAGACACTATCCTACACTCTGCTAGATTAACATTGAACAAACCTAGATATCATTTGAATAAAGTTAACGTTTCCAAGCTATCAAGTTACAGGAACAGTATCAATCACCTATTCAGATAAAATAATTGATCAAAATATATTTCGGACTGTCATTTAGCCATTTGGACGGAACAGTATTGCTTCTTGAAAATAATATATACAACGTATAATAAATAATCACATTTACAACTAAATACAATTACAAATAAATTAGAATATTTATAATTTATAATATTTCATAATAAATTACAAATAAATAACAATATTTATAATTAAATTACAATATTCATAATAAAATTAAAATAATTATATAATAATTACAATGTGACGAATGTACAACATTTATTCGCGAATTCTAAATTTGCATAATAGTAACATTATAATAGGTAGCTAAATACTATTCACTTACCCATAGTCGGTGATATAGCTTTAACCCTGCAAACATTTCCACATGTATACCATGTGGTTATGTCCACATTATAACAATGTGGTTACAATGTTGATTTTTGGAACCTTGGACGATATGTTATACATGTGGTTTTGCCACATGTATAACATATGGAATACACATGTTAACCATAACAAAACCACATAACAGTACCATGTGTAACACATATCTGTACCATGTGTAACACATATCTGTACCATATGTTACCCATATCAATACCATATGTTACCCATATCTGTACCATATGTTACCCATATCAATACCATATGTTACCCATATCAATACCATATGTTACCCATATCTGTACCATATGTTACCCATATCAATACCATATGTTACCCATATCAATACCATATGTTACCCATATCTGTACCATATGTTACCCATATCAGTACCATATGTTACCCATATCAATACCATGTGAAACACATATCAGTACCATGTGTAACACACATCAGTACCATGTGTCAAGAAATCAAAAAGATCATACTAATTTTATTGCCATTTCTTACTTTACTGTATATAGTGTATATGTAATTCGCCTATATATTATTTAGTTTAATGTTACATATTGTTATATACAAATTAAATTGGAAGAAATGGGGAAAGAAATGAAGAGGTGTTTCCGGAATCGAACTAGGGTCCCTGTAGTTTGCTGTTGTTTTGAACTTTTGAGTCTGGGACATATCCACTGAGCCATCCTGGACATGATAGAAGTAGCTTTTAGAAGTTATAATTAATAAATTTATATTCACTTTAGATGATTTACTTCACTTTAGAGCATGGGTGGGCACATGTTGTGTTTTTCATTGCCGAAATATGGAATAACATTGCAGTTACCATTTTCTTTTCGTTTCTTAAATTGCAGGGGATACTGAGTAATTAAAATGAGAGTAGGGGAGATAGATTTTATTGAGGTACGTACAATCGTACATATTTGGAACATAAATATTTGTAGTATATTAATTATTTGAATTAAAAGCAATTAATAAATGATACATAATTATACTTTTCTTTTTTCACAATAAAAACAAAAATAAGTTGTTTTGCATTCAAGTAATAAAAAATTTAATAACTAATTCATAAAATCACAGGATAAATGACAATTGCTTCCCAACTTATTAAAAAAAGGAAATAAAAATTATTGCACAAATTCTTACCAGTGTAAGGGTACCAAAATACCTTATTAACGTATAAAATTAACTAACAGAGTATCAAGGTAATTATAAATATTCTGTTCTTCAATTATCTTACCATCCTCTTTTATATTATATATCCTTGTAATTTATAAAGCAGTCAGGGCTAAATACTCTAAATTTTCTTTGGAAGAAAATAAAGCACCTTTTCCCTGGTGGGCACGAGTGCTGCTCTGAGAGCTAAAATAGCAATGAGTGCTGCATTTGGCCACCCTTGCTGTAGAGTGTAGATGATATAAGAGTTGTATAGAAAACTAGCATTACCATGGCAGACTACATAAAATATTTTCTTTCTTTTCAAATATATTCATTATTCAGTGTATTTAATTTCTCAGTACTCTAAATATCAGAACGGATCACACTACACATGACTTCATTAAAGAAAATTTATACCGGAAGAACTTTCATGGAATACAACTAATTTACTATATAGATATTCATAGAAAACAAGGCAATTTGTGGCAAACTAAACTAAATATTTTGACTATAAAAGTTAGTTCGCTAAACAGGGTTCTACTAAACAGGATGGCTCACTATACAGGAGTTGAATATAGTGGAGTTCTACTGTAATTATATGTACAATGAGTAGATTGATTGCCCTCTTTCACATAATTGTATTTAGAGTTCAAAAGTAACAGAAGTTAACCATGTGTAATTTACCACATTACAACCACATGCCATTTACAATTTCAATAACAGATGTTAACCATATGTAATTTACCACATTAAAACCACATGCCAATACCATTTCAATAATAGATGTTAACCATGTATAATTTACCACATTAAAACCACATGTCAATTACCATTTCAATAACAGATGTTAACCATGAGTAATTTACCACATTAAAACCACATGTCAATTACCATTTCAATAACAGATGTTAACCATGAGTAAGTTACGACATTAAAACCACATGTCAATTACCATTTCAATAACAGATGTTAACCATGTGAAATTTACCACATTGAAACCACTTGTCGATTACCATTTCAATAACAGATGTTAACCATGTGAAATTTACCACATTGAAACCACATGTCAATTACCATTTCAATAACAGATGTTAACCATGAGTAATTTACCACATTAAAACCACATGTCAATTACCATTTCAATAACAGATGTTAACCATGTGAAATTTACCACATTGAAACCACATGTCAATTACCATTTTAATAACAGATGTTAACCATGTGTAATTTACCACATTAAAACCACATGTCGATTACCATTTCAATAACAGATGTTAACCATGTGTAATTTACAACATTGAAACCACATGTCAATTACCATTTCAATAACAGATGTTATCCATGTGTAATTTACCACATTGAAACCACATGTCAATTACCATTTCAATAACAGTTGTTAACCATGTGTAATTTACCACATTAAAACCACATGTCGATTACCATTTCAATAACAGATGTTAACCATGTGTAATTTACCACATTAAAACCACATGCCAATTACAATGTTTTATGTTTATAATTAAATATCTATAATATATGGTTTCAGTATGGTTTTAAACATGTGGTTATGATATTGCGTAACCACATGGTTAACATCTGTTATTGAAATGGTCATTGACATGTGGTTTTGATTTGGTATATTACACATGGTTAACATCTGTTATTGAAATGGTCATTGACATGTGGTTTTAATGTGGTAAATTACACATGGTTAACATCTGTTATTGAAATGGTAATTGACATGTGGTTTCAATGTGGTAAATTACACATGGTTAACATCTGTTATTGAAATGGTAATTGACATGTGGTTTCAATGTGGTAAATTACACATGGTTAACATCTGTTATTTAAGTGTTTTGGTTGTTTCAATGTGGATGATACATCTTAAAAACATATTGCCATATTATAACCATCCAACCACATGGCATCCATGTGTATGCCATGTGGAAATGTTTGCAGGGAAATACCTCTTATCTTAGAATTGTAGCTGACTTTTGATGCCATCAAAACTATTAAATTTATCAGTCTACATGTTTCATAGCTAGATCTCATTCCTCTTATCATTATTAGTTTAATAGATTTCACTAGTTTATTTCTCTGAATGTTACCCATTTTCTGTTTTAACATTTAGTTTCCTATAGCATCTTCAATATTATTAATTATTCTTTTCTCTATTTTCACTCATTAATATCACCTATGAAATTAGTCACCTACCAATTTACTTTCATCTGTCCCTCTTTTGCTTGGAGAGCCACTTTCCTATTTGACTGTCTCTTCAGAGTCTCTTGTATTTAACTTCCTCTATCGCTTTTCTGACTATTTCTATAAATCGCTTTCTGACTATTTTGCTACTATCTCACAGTTTCTTGTATTTCTTCTAACATCTTTTCCTAACTAGTTTTCTCGCTCTCAATTAAAACTTCATGGACCCTATTTCCGTTACAGTTGCACTTTAGTTATTTTCGTTAATTCTGTTATAATTATCCACTAGAATGTTACTTTCGTCTTCTATGTTCGCAGTTCCAAATATCATCTTATTTAACAATTACACAGCACTTCATGCACATATACTTAATTCAGTTTACGTACCAAGCCCAAATACCCAAAGTAAGTTTGATACTCTTGTTCATTTCATATATAGGTTTGAATTTTAATCGGATACCATAATATTTTAATGCTTCATTGTATATTAGATAAATATTCATGTATCTTTATGTCTACTATTGCAGATCACTAATAAAAAGACTCAGTCACACGCACTGTGTTTCACTCGGCAGTTCCCTGCAAACATTTCCACATGGTTATGTCCACATTATAACAATGTGGTTACAATGTTGATTTTTGGAACCTTGGACGATATGTTATACATGTGGTTTTGCCACATGTATAACATATGGAATACACATGTTAACCATAACAAAACCACTTATCAGTACCATGTGTAACACATATCTGTACCATATGTTACCCATATCTGTACTATATGTTACCCATATCTGTACCATATGTTACCCATATCTGTACCATATGTTACCCATATCTGTACCATATGTTACCCATATATGTACCATATGTTACCCATATCTGTTACATATGTTACCCATATCAAAACCATATGTTACCCATATCTCTACCATATGTTACCCATATCTCTACCATATGTTACCCATATCAAAACCATATGTTACCCATATCAAAACCATATGTTACCCATATCTGTACCATATGTTACCCATATCTGTACCATATGTTACCCATATCTGTACTATATGTTACCCATATCTGTACCATATGTTACCCATATATGTACCTTATGTTACCCATATATGTTACATATGTTACCCATATCAAAACCATATGTTACCCATATCAAAACCATATGTTACCCATATCTCTACCATATGTTACCCATATCAAAACCATATGTTACCCATATCAAAACCATATGTTACCCATATCAATACCATATGTTACCCATATCTGTACCATATGTTACCCATATCTGTACCATATGTTACCCATATCAATACCATATGTTACCCATATCTTTACCATATGTTACCCATATCAGTACCATATGTTACCCATATCTATACCATATGTTACCCATATCAATACAATATGTTTCCCATATCAATACCATGTGTAACACATATCAGTACCATGTGTAACACACATCAGTACCATGTGTCAATAAATCAAAAAGATCATACAAATTTTATTGCCATTTCTTACTTTACTGTATATAGTGTATATTTAATTTGCCTGTATATTATTTAGTTTAATATTACATATTGTTATATACAAATTAAATTGAAAGAAATGGGGAAAGAAATAAAGTGGTGCTTCCGGAATCGAACTGGGGTCCCTGTAGTTTGCTGTTGTTTTGAGTCTGCGACATATCCAATGAGCCATCCTGGACATGATAGAAGTAGCTTTTTAAAGTTATTATTAATAAATTTATATTTACTTTAGATGATTTACTTCACTTTAGAGCAGGGATGGGCACTTATTGTGTTTTTCAGTGCCGAAATATGGAAAGACAGTGCCATTACCATTTTCTTTCCGTTTTTTAAATTGCAGGGGATACTGAGTAATTAAAATGAGAGGGCGGGGATAGATTTTATTGAGGTACGTACAATCATACATATTTGGAACATAAATATTTGTAGTATTTTTATTATTTGAATTAAAAGCAATTAAAAAATGATATATAATTAAACTTTTCTTTTTTATAATAAAAAAAATAAGTGGTTTTGAGTAATAAAAATTTAGTAACTTATTCATAAAATCCCAACTTATTAAAAAAAGGAATTAAAAATAATTGCACAAATTCTTACCAGTATAAGAAAGAGAGAGTCGGATAAAAAAAAAAGTCGGAAGTAATTTTTTTAAACACCGGCACTACTTTAACAATAAACTAAAAAATACCTTATTAACGTATAAAATTGACTATCAAAGTATCAAGGTAATTAAAAATATTCTGTTCTTCAATTATTTTACCATCCACTTTTATATTATATATCCTTGTAATTTATAAAGCAGTCAGGGCTAAATATTCTAAATTTTCATTGGTAGAAAATAAAGTACCCTTTCTCTGGTGGGCACGAGTGCTGCTCTGAGTGCCAAAATAGCAATGAGTGCTGCATTTGCCCACCTTTGCTGCAGAGTGTAGATGATATAAGAGTTGTATAGAAAACTAGCATTATCATGGCAGACTACATAAAATATTTTCCTTCTTTTTCAAATATATTCATTATTCAGTGTATTTATTTTCTCAGTACACTAAATATCAGAACGGATCACTACACATGACTTCATTAAAGAAAATTTGTACTGGAAGAACTTTCATAAATTACAACTAATTTACTATATAGATATTCATAGAAAACAAAGTAATTTGTGGTGAACTAAACTAAATATTTTCACTATAAAAGTTAGTTCGCTAAACAGGGTTCTACTAAACAGGATGGTTCAATGTACAGGAGTTCACTATAGTGGAGCTCTACTATAATTATACAATAAATAGATTGATCGTCCTCTTTCACATTATTGTATTTAGAGTTTTAAAATAACAGAAGTTAACCATGTGTAATTTACCACATCAAAACCACATTTCAATGACCATTTCAATAACAGATTTTAACCATGTGTAATTTACCACATTACAACCACATGTTAATTACCATTTCAATAACTGATGTAAACCATGTGTAATTTACCACCATTACAACCATATGTCACTTACCATTTCAATAACTGATGTTAACCATGTGTAATTTACCACATTGAAACCACATGTTAATGACCATTTCAATAACAGATGTTAAAATGTGTTATTTACCACATTGAAACCACATGTCAATTACCATTTCAATAACAGATGTTAACCATGTGTAATTTACCACATTAAAACCACATGTCAATGACCATTTCAATAACAGATGTTAACCATGTGTAATTTACCACATTAAAACCACATGTCATATACCATTTCAATGACAGATGTTAACCATGTGTAATTTACAACATTGAAACCACATGTCAATGACCATTTCAATAACAGTTGTTAACCATGTGTTATTTACCACATTGAAACCACATGTCAATTACCATTTCAATAACAGATGTTAACCATGTGTAATTTACCACATTAAAACCACATGTCAATGACCATTTCAATAACAGATGTTAACCATGTGTAATTTACCACATTAAAACCACATGTCAAATACCATTTCAATGACAGATGTTAACCATGTGTAATTTACAACATTGAAACCACATGTCAATGACCATTTCAATAACAGATGTTAACCATGTGTAATTTACCACATTACAACTACATGCCAATTACCATGTTTTATGTTTATAATCAAATATCTATAACGTATGGTTTCAGTATGGTTTTAAACATGTGGTTATGATATTGCGTAATGACATGGTTAACATCTGTTATTGAAATGGTCATTCACATGTGGTTTCAATGTGGTATATTACACATGGTTAACATCTGTTATTGAAATGGTAATTGGCATGTGGTTGTAATATGGTAAATTACGCATGGCTAACATCTGTTATTGAAATGGTCATTGACATGTGGTTTCAATGTTGTAAATTACACATGGTTAACATCTGTTTTTGAAATGGGTCATTGACATGTGGTTTTAATGTTGTTAATTACACATGGTTAACATCTGTTATTGAAATGGTAATTGACATGTGGTTGTAATATGGTAAATTACACATGGTTAACATCTGTTATTGAAATGGTCATTGACATGTGGTTTCAATGTTGTAAATTACACATGGTTAACATCTGTTTTTGAAATGGTCATTGACATGTGGTTTTAATGTTGTTAATTACACATGGTTAACATCTGTTATTGAAATGGTAATTGACATGTGGTTGTAATGTGGTAAATTACACATGGTTAACATCTGTTATTGAAATGGTCATTGACATGTGGTTTTAATGTGGTAAATTACACATGGTTAACATCTGTTATTGAAATGGTCATTGGCATGTGGTTTCGATGTGGTATTTTACACATGGTTAACATCTGTTATTGAAATGGTCATTGGCATGTGGTTTCGATATGGTAAATTACACATGGTTAACATATGTTATTTTAGTGTTTAGGTTGTTTCAATGTGGATAATACATCTTAAAAACGTATTGCCATATTAAAACCATCCAACCACATGGCATCCATGTGTATGCCATGTGGAAATGTTTGCAGGGTTAGTTTCGAGACATACAATTTATAATTTAATTACAATTTATCATAT
This sequence comes from Caprella mutica, assembly GCA_947561585.1. Taxonomy (NCBI): domain Eukaryota; kingdom Metazoa; phylum Arthropoda; class Malacostraca; order Amphipoda; family Caprellidae; genus Caprella; species Caprella mutica. The sequence continues at coordinate 22,635 of CANNZV010000867.1, read as the reverse complement.
AATTAAAATTTATGATATAATCACAATTTATAATATAATCACAATTTTTAATATGATTACAATTTAAAATAATAAATACGATACAATTTAATATTGGATTTGTTTAGTGGAATTTTCCTCATTGGAATTTTCCGAGTGGAACTTTCCTCAGTAGAATCTTCCTCAGTAGAACCAACTCAAAAACTGTTCAACCATATTGCATGAAACTTAGTGGAACGATTGGTCAATATACAGGAATCATTTTATTAGATTTTGGGAGCAATCAGGTCAAAGATCAAGGTCAAGGCCATTTATAACTCAACAACTCAAAAGCTATTCAAGCAAATTGTCTGAAATTTGATGAGACGATTGGTCAATGTCCAGGAATCATCTGACAGAATTGTGGGAGTGATCCTGTCAAATGTCAAGGTCAAGTTCATTCATAACTCACTAACTCAAAAAGTATTCAACCATATTGTATGAAACTTGGTGAGACGATTGATCATTATCCAGTTACCAGTTTGATAGATTTTGGGAGCAAACGGGTTAAGGTTGAGGTCAAGGTCATATGTAAGCAGCGGCGAAGGTATGCGCTCAACCGAGTGCACGCAATCAAGTTATATAATATTATAGAATTAAGGTCTACGATCATTATTCTGAAAATATTTTTAATCATTATTTTTAAAGTTTTGAATACTATGTGTCTATCAATTGTGCGAATCACTAATCTGACGCTGAAGAAGATCATACACTCTTTGATTTGATTTCAAATTTGAATTTTATAAACAAACAATGCGTTTACGGCCTTCGTTTAAGATATTAATTGTTTCCTGAAGTATATAAACCTTTCTATAATAAGTTTATAAAATTTTATACCTTTACACAAATATTGAATGGATTTATTATGCCTAATACCTGGTTAATGGTGTACATTCTTATTCTTCAGATTCTTCAGACTGAAAATTAGTAGGAACGTTGAGAGTACAATAGGAATTTTAGAGTTTTGATTATAATTTTTTTTAAAGCATATAGAATTGAAAAAATGCTTTGAGATTTGATGGGGTTTTCAGAAAAATGATAAGAAACATTAGCCCCTTTGATTAAAGTAATAAAAAATTTGCATAGAGGGGACATTGAGTATCATATTACTATTAATATTAAATATTATAAATATTAAATAAATAGGGCAATCCGAACCATAATAACAGCTATAACCAAAATATTATCATATATGCTATAATATTATCATATATGCTACAATATTATCATATATGCTACAATATTATCATATATGCTATAATATTATCATATATGATATGATATTATCATATATGCTATAAACATGAATTTATTATATTTACAGCCATAAATATGAAGAAATTAATTGCTGATTCTCTGAAGAAGATTACCCGAAATGACAAGAGCAAATACAAAGTATGAGATATAACTTGTCCTTGATCAAGAGAGAACCCATTGGAAACCATTGATGCAGTTTTCAGGAGTGTCTGTGAGGAAACGTACTGAAAATAATTGCCTCTTATGTTTCACCTGTTACCAGGCCTCTTTCGAAAAGGATACACTTAAGATAACTATGGGTGGAGAAATATCTTAAGACTGATTACCAAACAGCACTCGTCACAGACAAAATGCATGTCACTCTCGACGGATATGACTGATGGGTTAAAGATTGATTCCCTCATGGATCACCGCATTGTCAACGAATTTAACGTCAACATGGGGGGGAGGGGAGGTTTTATAATTTGGGCTGGGACCATTGTAAATGAACTGGTTAGATCTTCCAAGATTCTCTCTCTAGCTTTAAACCCAATTGATAAACTTCAGTCCATCCTGAAGAAGAATGTGTAGGTATGTGCGAAAACGTCAGTTCTCGTCGAAAGATCAGTTCTGGAAGGAAACTGAAGACTCTAGTAAGATGATAACGTCTGATACAATTAGGAAATTGATATATTTAATGGATAAGCGCCTTTTGAAAGTGTAGGAAAAGAGAGGATATTAAACCTGTTATTAACTTAGATTAGCACTTACTACCAACGAACACTATTGTTAAAAAAATTATTATTGAATTATCTAAGACATCTATTTGTGCACTTTTATTGTGATGTACATTGTACAAGACCTTGGTGCACTGAAAATGGGTAACTATTAGTAATAGGATTGTATCATCCTAAATAACATTTGATTTAATTTCTATTTTTTCTAAAGTTACTCGCAATGTAGATGAACATTTTCTGAATTTTGTACTGAAAAAAAAACATTTGCATAAAAGCGTAAGACGCGTGTTGGGTAAGTTGATCGTGCTGCGCGGATTTGTCTGAATATCACTTACAACTGATTAGCTATCAGGGTCGTGTACTTGTTTTTGTTTTATATCTAAATTCCCCACATAACGTTAACATTAAAAAAAAAGAAGCGGCACCGCTGTAGCGCAAAAAAAAAACTCTAGCGATTCTGAAAAAAGTAATGGCGCAGCAGCTACATTTTCACAAAATTGGCTGCGCTGGCGCTACTCAAAAGAGGAAGCGCCGCTTGTAGCGCGCTACAAGTATCGCCGCTGTGCCCACCTCAGTCTATACTATGTATAGTCTATGCCATTGCTTGGAACATAAACTGAATCAAAATCCGCCAGTCCCATGCTCTTCTTTGGTAAAAATTCTGAATGTTCGACCATCTCACTTCACTTGTGTTCGGACTTTAGAAGAGAAAACATCGTCTGAAATTTGGAGGTAAGATTGTAGAATAGTTACTAAGTTAAGTGATTTGATATCGATAAAATGACGAAGTGGACTTTATTTGTTTACAGTTCATATTTTGAATTAAATTCTTAGTTCTATTTAGAAAGTGGTGAAAATATAAGTACAACCAAACATGTTTTTAACATGAATTTCTTGTAGGAATATGTTCGTCGAATTAGAAAATTAAATTTCTTTGTAACTGTTCCACATTAATTATGTATTTTTGCTATCTAAATATATAAATTTTAAAACTTAATTTAAGTTAGTCTTTAATATATCATTCGAAACGAATTAATATTTCGTTTTTTCTACACAAATTTTTTTAATATATTTTTTCGACACAAATTTTTCCGACACAATTTTTTTCGACACAAATATTTTCGACACAAATTTTTCCGACACAATTTTTTTCGACACAAATATTTTCGACACAAATATTTTCGACACATATTTTTTCGACGCGAATTTTTTGGACACAAATTTTTTGGGATCTTTTCTGTTTGCGTGGCGCATTTGAGATTGATGGAAATAAAATATAATGGTATCATAGTTACTGACATTTAAAATTAAATTATTCAGTTATTATATAAAATACAGAATTGCTTTATTAAAATTATGTATTTAGAGAAGTGTCTGTTTTCTGGGCGCATATGCAAATAAAATAATAATAATATAATAGTAATAATAATTTTCTGTTTCCTGGACGCATTTGATTTGAACTATCTGATGGTTATATTTAAATGGTTACCCTGCAAACATTTCTACATGGCATACACATGGATGCCATGTGGTTGGATGGTTTTAATATGGCAATACGTTTTTAAGATGTATTATCCACATTGAAACAACCTAAACACTAAAATAACATATGTTAACCATGTGTAAAATACCACATCGAAACCACATGTCAATGACCATTTCAATAACAGATGTTAACCATGTGGTTACGCAATATCATAACCACATGTTTAAAACCATACTGAAACCATATGTTATAGATATTTGATTATAAACATAAAACATGGTAATTGGCATGTAGTTGTAATGTGGTAAATTACACATGGTTAACATCTGTTATTGAAATGGTCATTGACATGTGGTTTTAATGTGGTATATTACACATGGTTAACATCTGTTATTGAAATGGTAATTGACATGTGGTTTTAATGTGGTAAATTACACATAGTTAACATCTGTTATTGAAATGGTAATTGACATGTGGTTTTAATGTGGTAAATTACACATGGTTAACATCTGCTATTGAAATGGTCATTGACATGTGGTTTTAATGTGGTAAATTACACATAGTTAACATCTGTTATTGAAATGGTAATTGACATGTGGTTTTAATGTGGTAAATTACACATGGTTAACATCTGTTATTGAAATGGTAATTGACATGTGGTTTTAATGTGGTAAATTTCACATGGTTAACATCTGCTATTGAAATGGTAATTGACATGTGGTTTCAATGTGGTAAATTACACATGGTTAACATCTGTTATTGAAATGGTAATTGACATGTGGTTTCAATGTGGTAAATTACACATGGTTAACATCTGTTATTGAAATGGTAATTGACATGTGGTTTCAATGTGGTAAATTACACATGGTTAACATCTGTTATTGAAATAGTCATTGACATGTGGTTTTAATGTGGTAAATTACACATGGTTAACATCTGTTATTGAAATGGTAATTGACATGTGGTTTCAATGTGGTAAATTACACATGGTTAACATCTGTTATTGAAATGGTCATTGACATGTGGTTTCAATGTGGTAAATTACACATGGTTAACATCTGTTATTGAAATGGTCATTGAAATGTGGTTTCAATGTGGTAAATTACACATGGTTAACATCTGTTATTGAAATGGTCATTGACATGTGGTTTTAATGTGGTATATTACACATGGTTAACATCTGCTATTGAAATGGTAATTGACATGTGGTTTTAATGTGGTAAATTACACATTGTTAACATCTGTTATTGAAATGGTCATTGACATGTGGTTTTAATGTGGTAAATTACACATAGTTAACATCTGTTATTGAAATGGTAATTGACATGTGGTTTTAAAGTAGTAAATTACACATGGTTAACATCTGTTATTGAAATGGTAATTGACATGTGGTTTTAATGTGGTAAATTACACATGGTTAACATCTGTTATTGAAATGGTAATTGACATGTGGTTTTAATGTGGTAAATTTCACATGGTTAACATCTGCTATTGAAATAGTAATTGACATGTGGTTTCAATGTGGTAAATTACACATGGTTAACATCTGTTATTGAAATGGTAATTGACATGTGGTTTCAATGTGGTAAATTACACATGGTTAACATCTGTTATTGAAATGGTCATTGACATGTGGTTTTAATGTGGTAAATTACACATGGTTAACATCTGTTATTGAAATGGTAATTGACATGTGGTTTCAATGTGGTAAATTATACATGGTTAACATCTGTTATTGAAATGGTCATTGACATGTGGTTTCAATGTGGTAAATTACATATGGTTAACATCTGTTATTGAAATGGTAATTGACATGTGGTTTTAAAGTGGTATATTACACATGGTTAACATCTGTTATTGAAATGGTCATTGACATGTGGTTTTAATGTGGTAAATTACACATGGTTAACATCTGCTATTGAAATGGTAATTGACATGTGGTTTCAATGTGGTAAATTACACATGGTTAACATCTGTTATTGAAATGGTAATTGACATGTGGTTTCAATGTGGTAAATTACACATGGTTAACATCTGCTATTGAAATGGTAATTGACATGTGGTTTCAATGTGGTAAATTACACATGGTTAACATCTGTTATTGAAATGGTAATTGACATGTGGTTTCAATGTGGTAAATTACACATGGTTAACATCTGCTATTGAAATGGTAATTGACATGTGGTTTTAATGTGGTAAATTACACATGGTTAACATCTGTTATTGAAATGGTAATTGACATGTGGTTTCAATGTGGTAAATTACACATGGTTAACATCTGTTGTTGAAATGGTCATTGACATGTGGTTGTAATGTGGTAAATTACACATGGTTAACATCTGCTATTGAAATGGTAATTGACATGTGGTTTTAATGTGGTAAATTACACATGGTTAACATCTGTTATTGAAATGGTAATTGACATGTGGTTTCAATGTGGTAAATTACACATGGTTAACATCTGTTATTGAAATGGTCATTGAAATGTGGTTTCAATGTGGTAAATTACACATGGTTAACATCTGTTATTGAAATGGTAATTGACATGTGGTTTCAATGTGGTAAATTACACATGGTTAACATCTGCTATTGAAATGGTAATTGACATGTGGTTTTAATGTGGTAAATTACACATGGTTAACATCTGTTATTGAAATGGTAATTGATATGTGGTTTCAATGTGGTAAATTACACATGGTTAACATCTGTTATTGAAATGGTAATTGACATGTGGTTTCAATGTGGTAAATTACACATGGTTAACATCTGTTATTGAAATGGTAATTGACATGTGGTTTCAATGTGGTAAATTACACATGGTTAACATCTGCTATTGAAATGGTAATTGACATGTGGTTTCAATGTGGTAAATTACACATGGTTAACATCTGTTATTGAAATGGTAATTGACATGTGGTTTCAATGTGGTAAATTACACATGGTTAACATCTGCTATTGAAATGGTAATTGACATGTGGTTTTAATGTGGTAAATTACACATGGTTAACATCTGTTATTGAAATGGTAATTGACATGTGGTTTCAATGTGGTAAATTACACATGGTTAACATCTGTTATTGAAATGGTAATTGACATGTGGTTTCAATGCGGTAAATTACACATGGTTAACATCTGTTATTGAAATTGTAATTGGCATGTGGTTTCAATGTGGTAAATTACACATGGTTAACATCTGTTATTGAAATGGTCATTGACATGTGGTTTTAATGTGGTAAATTAAACATGGTTTACATCAGTTATTGAAATGGTAATTAACATGTGGTTGTAATGTGGTAAATTACACATGGTTAACATCTGCTATTGAAATGGTAATTAACATGTGGCTGTAATGTGGTAAATTACACATGGTTAACATCTGTTATTGAAATGGTAAGTGACATATGGTTGTAATGTGGTAAATTACACATGGTTTACATCAGTTATTGAAATGGTAATTAACATGTGGTTGTAATGTGGTAAATTACACATGGTTAACATCTGTTATTGAAATGGTCATTGAAATGTGGTTTTGATGTGGTAAATTACACATGGTTAACTTCTGTTATTTTAAAACTCTAAATACAATAATGTGAAAGAGGACGATCAATCTATTTATTGTATAATTACAGTAGAGCTCCACTATAGTGAACTCCTGTACAGTGAACCATCCTGTTTAGTAGAACCCTGTTTAGCGATCTAACTTTTATAGTGAAAATATTTAGTTTAGTTCACCACAAATTACTTTCTATGAATATCTATATAGTAAATTAGTTGTAATTTATGAAAGTTCTTCCAGTACAAATTTTCTTTAATGAAGTCATGTGTAGTGATCCGTTCTGATATTTATAGTTCTGAGAAATTAAATACACTGAATAATGAATATATTTGAAAAAGAAAGAAAATATTTTATGTAGTCTGCCATGATAATGCTAGTTTTCCATACAACTCTTATATCATCTACATTCTACAGCAAGGGTGGGCAAATGCAGCACTCATTGCTATTTTGGCACTCAGAGCAGCACTCGTGCCCACCAGAGAAAGGGTACTTTATTTTCTACCAAAGAAAATTTAGAATTTTTAGCCCTGACTGCTTTATAAATTACAAGGATATATAATATAAAAGTGGATGGTAAAATAATTGAAGAACAGAATATTTTTAATTACCTTGATACGTTGATAGTCAATTTTACACGTTAATAAGGTATTTTTAGTTTATTGTTATAGTAGTGCCGGTCCCAACAAACATATGAATGTCGATTCGATGCCGTTTGCTGTCGAATTCGTAGCGCTAACGGTGGATATCGACTTAGCCACCATTTCGACTCATAGTAGATATCAGAATGTCTGTTTCTAAATGATATCTGAATTTACACTTCGTATAGAAACACAAAAACCGATACATGGTTTTAACATCATCACCTTGACGTAGGAATGTCTGTTTCCAAACGATATCTGAATTTATACTTCGACCAGAAGTGCGAAAACAGATATGTAGTTTAAAAAAAAAATCGTTTCAAATTTGGAAATTCATTTTCTTATCTTCCTGTTATATAATACGTATAGAAATGTAGAAATTATTTTTATTCAATTGGATTGTACTTTTATAAATAACGTACGTTGTACTCCCTTTAAACTATACGGTCTATACCCAATAATTAATACATTTATAGGGAACTACGGCAGTTGTAATGGTAAGATCGGGCATTGGCACGCTTGTGCGATTGTACAATGGATCAACGTAAAGTAAGCGATATTGGAACATCGATTGTTGAACAGTGTTCCTACAGTAACGGGGAAATGAAATGGCTAACCAATCAAGTGATTTTTCGATGGCTAGTGCATTTATTGTTATGAATCTATTCTAAACTGCTTATAATAAGCCCCGAGGGGTTCCTGAAGCTGTCTTTGGTGAATAGAAGAGAAGTGGGTGGCGTCCCTTGGGTCATAAACTGTTATAATTTAGATTATGTATTGTCTATTTTATGTTTACCATGTGTATAGTGTTTTTAACTCTCCATGCAGTTTTAGAGGATAGCGCTAGGGTTATGCTCCACAATTACGTATGAGGTCTTAGATTTTGTCTTAGGTAGGCTCGTAGATTTCATTTACTATCACCTCTTCATTTCCCTCTTCCATCCTTGAGTACAGCCACCGGTGCTTGTGACTATTTTTGTCACATTCCTCGGTAAGTGACAGCATTCACGGAGTAGCTTTTCAGCATCCATGAGCGTCGTGACTTTGTCCATGGAGCTACTTTTTTTTCTGACTGCTTCTTCCAGTCCCTTGTATTTCATTTCCTTTTGACGTCAGCGACATGGCCATTGGTTCTGAAGCAGACCTCTACTAATCGTTAATAAATAATAATTAAAAGTTGATGGGCTATTTAACATGTTCCATTTTAGAGTAAATTCTGTGTTATCGGACGGTTCCACATTTTGGAATATGTAAGAAATAAATATAATAATTTTCATTATTAAATTCTTACTTAAATTGGAATCAATGTTACCAGTACGTTAAATACAAGTTTAGAAATATAAATCAATACAAAAATAATTTTTCTACGTAAAATGCTGAACCCCATTTCACCTAGTGCCAAAATCTGCAAATGAGACGATTAAAATTCAGTGATTCACATTATAGATAATTAAAATTAAAGTGGTAATCGGACTCAATAAATCTATATATGATAACCATTATTTAACTTTTATTTCAATTGGTATCATACCTAAAGCTATTATGTTACTAATTAAATAGTAGTTAAAGAATAATGATATATATATTTTCCTTTATCACATGTTCGAAAATATAGACCCTATTAATAACTTGGAGCATATACCCCTATTGCTAAAAAATAGTTCACAGAGCACAAAATTCCTGTTTGTTCAATGAAACACAATTATATAAGTCAAAATATCAAACTAATTACTCAACTATTATGACCTATATTTACTGAGTGAGAGTTAATCTATGGTCAAATTCTAATTAATGCATTCATTATTTAGAACTTTCATCACAGAGCTTTCATCTGTATTCTAAGTCGTGGCCTCAAAACATTTTCATTAATTTGAACTCATAGAGAACGAAATTTTTAAGGAGTTACAATTATATAAAAATTTGATCAACTCATTACTATTTGAAATAAGAATAAGTTGTGATTTTGGATATAAAAGCGGTGCTTGCCTGTATTGTTCTATTCACTTTAAAATATCTTTAAGTATCTCCGGTTCCCTTAATATCAAAAAATAATTGTAGGAAATGCATTCACGGTAGCAAAGTGGCAGAGCTGCTGGCACGAGGACGGATAGACCCACGAACGATACCTGGAATCATCACTTCATTTCTTCCCATTTAATTTATATATAACATTATGTAACATAAATCAAATTGATATGCACCTAAACGTACAGTATACGTTATATCAATGAAGTAAGAGTTTTCAATTTTAATTAATTTATTTATTGGATGCAAGTGGATATCGTTTCGAAGCATATTAGATATATAATTAGGCGTCTGTTCGAAGTAGAATCCCTATGTATGTTAGATGTCGTAATTTATCTTTCTATTCAACGCTGTTATAACGGTATCGCTTCGATGCCAAATATACTTGATGTGATGCAGTTTAGCGGTGCAAACGGATATCGGATTGATGTCTACTTGATGTCACCATGTCTAATTTGTTACTGGTATTCGATGTCGGAAGAGAGGTTATACAGAGTCGTTTAGACATCGAATAGATACATTCATGTTTGCTGGGGTGTTTAAAAAAATTACTTCCTACTCTTTTTTTTATACAATACACTAGTATTGTATAACGTCCACACGCTACAATGATATTTGGCAAACAGTATGTCAAACTCAAAGTATAGCGTTCGAAACTTTGATTTGATATAGAGGTTTAGCAAATTAATTCTCTCTATTGTGTTCAAATCTTTAGGAAAGATGCCTTTTCATACATGTCTTCGCAGAAATAATCACCTTCAAATAAAATTAAACATTAACTAGTTTTCGATTCTATTGTTTGAGATGAATGAAGGAAATTCGATGGCTCAATAAGGTAAAATAAACTTTCTCCTATAAATAGAAATATTTTTTTTCTCTTCCAGGATTTTTCTATGTACTTGAACTTCAGAAGATTTGTCAAATAATATCTTGCCCTAAAATTGTTCTCAGAGATGACTAATTTTTATGATGAGAAATGAATCTACGGATTCGGGGACTCCCAGGAAATACTTCTAGAGGAACCATTCTTCTTGGGAGTGAATGGAATATCAGGAGAACCAACAGAAGGAAAGCATGGAGTCTTAGTTCCAATCCAATATTTTGTGAAGTATTCGAAAATGCAAGCCTCGAAGAACTAGTAATATATCTATTACATATCTCCCACTATAATAATGACGTGGAGAATGATACAATCAGACAATTATTTGATCAGTTTCTTACTGTTTTTTCGAAAATTTTGGACAGAATCACATCTGAATATGCTCCAGAAAATTCAATTGATTTAGACGATATTTTGGCAATGTTTATCGCTTTCTGACTATCTTGATACTATTTCACAGTTCCTTGTACTACTCCCAAATCTATGTCCTAACTAGTTCTTTCGCTCTCAATTAAAACTTCATAGACCCTATTTCCGTTACAGTGTACTTTAGTTATTTTCGTTAATACTATACTATTATTTATTAGGATGCTCATTTTGTCTTATTCGTTCGCAGTCATTACTATCTACTTATTTTAACAATTACAAAAAGCACTTCATGCACGTACCTTAATTCGTTCTAAATGTACTAAGCCCAAATACCCAAAGTAAGTTTGTCTGAAACCCTTCATTTCATATGGTTTTAAAATTGATCCTATACCTAAATGTTTTAAATATTAATTTCATATTACCTAGATAAATATTTATGTGTTTTTTGTCTGTCCTTGCAGATCACTATAATAAAGACTCAGTCACACGCACTGTGTTTCACTCGACAGTTAGTTTCACAACAAAAAATAATAGAATTTATTGTTTTTACATCCATATAAAATGAATTAAATCTATTAAGGCTATTATGATTTTTTTTTTCGTATATTTCGTCCTCGCGCAAGCACTTTTTATTTACCTTTTTTAATTCGCTGCAGGATGTTTTATTTTTGTCGTAACTCTTAACAGATTATCAAGATAGATGCAAACAAGTAAACGAATAAAACTGTGTTTTTAGAAAATTACCTAGGTTTTATAGTTTGTGAAATAAACTAGTTTGAAAATGGGTTTCCTTTTTTTTTTGTGCCACCCTTTAAAACTATTATTATTCTTTAACTCTCCTTTCTACTAATGCATCCACAACAAAACCAACTAAAAGATAACCTTCAAATCTTTTAAACCATTTTAAGTTTTATGCTATTCGTTTAGTATAAATTAATCTACATTGAATCAAATATTATATCTGAAAAACTCCAATTATCGACATATTATATTGAAACCAAATATCGTCATACATGTCATTACCCTTGGGGAAAATCATGTAGATTGGGGGAAATCAGTAAGAATGAGGAAATCAGGTAGAATGGGGGAAAATCAGGTACAATGAGGAGATATGGGGGGGAAATCAGGTAGAATGGGGGAAAATCAGGTACAATGAGGAGATATGGGGGGAAATCAGGTAGAATGGGGTATAATCTGGGGAGAAATCAGAATTAACAATCATCTATTGTTAATAAGCTGAACTTGTATCTTTACTTTATCTTTCAATTTCTATAATTTTGATATAATCATTTAATCAGGCATAATCTTATAATCTTAACTATTCACTAACTAAGAGGGACCATGTTATTCTCGCTAGGCGCTCGAATATAATTATAAACGAATAGCTTTGATTTAAGCCACTAATATAACTTGTAACCTCAGAACATAACTTTATAACTTGTAACTAAAAATATAACTTTATAAATTTGTACTCAGGTGTATAACTTCATGAATCTTTGTAACTCAAGTTATATAACTTTGAAATATGGAGCATTACGGAGTTCTTTTTCTATAGATAGAATTGAAATTAGTACTAACTACTAAATTAATTTAAATGGAATTAAGTAAGTATTTCAATTATTCTAATTGAAATACTTAATTAATAGTTAGGAACTTGTAACATTTCTGATCATGTATTAAGTTAACAGAGGACTCTGGAATAATATGCTTAAATTGGATGTTAATTAGCAAATCAGGTTTCACTTTAGAGATATCGACGTAAAACTGTTCGATCTATATATATGTTATTCGTATTGAAAGCCATTACCACTAGCGTGTTAAATTCGAATAATGCATTGTGTGTTATTTCTATCTGCTGTAGTAGAAAAACATCTTTGGAAAGTACTATCAGTACGACAGTACCTTAACAGAAGTGTATTCAAACTTATCCTTCGCTGAAGGGGATTTCCACCATTTGTCAGCCTTTATAAACAGTCAGCACCTAACTAACTCGTTGATAGTTCGTGATACACTCCTGAAGACTGGTTGGTCGGACCAAGTCCAGTCGGACTTGACCAAGCCAAGAGGGCGATGTGAGATGGCTACTCAAAACCTTTGTTTAATTAAACCCCTTAGTTTATTCAACCCCTAGTTTATTTAAAACTTGTGTTGTGTTTATTTTAAAGACTTGTGCGTAAGTCTTAGAACTTTGTACTATTCCAACATAAATCTGATTACAATCATTTAGAACTTTCCGTGTGTTTAATTTACTTCCCTGAAATCTTTATACATTACTTGTCAGTTTAATAGAATTCAATTAATTACCTCCAAATTCTTCGAGTTAAAGAATCAAACTTATAAAAGTTAAAAAGAACCCAGAGACTTAAATTGCTCTATGGGATAAGTTCATTATTTTGCTACACCTACTTAGAAAATAGGTGATAATTAACTATCAGTCCCATATAAATAAGGGCAACTTAACAATCAGGTAGAATGGAAGAAAATCAGATAGAATGGGGAAAATCTGATAGAATGGAGGGAGAGCTGGCAGAATGGAGGGAGAGCTGGCAGAATGGTGAAAAATCTGTTAAAATGGGGGAAATTCAAGTAGAATGGGGAAATGAATAATTTTAGTGAGAGTTTATCGTTGATGCATCGGTACCAAAGGCCAATTCTCTAATGACATAAGGAAATTAATTTCAAGGGACTGAAAGAAATAGTCAGAAAGAAATGTGGCTCCATGAACAAAGTCACCTACCATCGTCAGTGACGAGCTCATGGATGTAGAAAAGCTATTCCGTGAATGTAATCACTTACCAACGAATGTGACGAAAAGGAACACAAGATAGCGCTAGGGTTACGTTCCACTATTACGAGGTCTTAGATATTGTGATATGTACACTCTTAGGCTCCATTTACTATCACCTCTTCATTTTCCTCTTCCTCTTTTCCTCTGCAGCCACCTGTTCTGGTGTACCTTTTCGTCACATGCCTTGGTGAATGACTACATTCACAGAGTAGCTTTTCTGCCTCCATGAGCTTGTCACCGACAGGTGTTGTTTGACTTTGCTCATGAACCACTTTCTTTTCTGACTACTTCTTCTAATCCCTTGATAAAATTACTTTTTGAAGTCAGTTATATGGCCTCTGATTCTGCAGCACACGTAAAAACCCCTTCGTAATTAAAGCCCCTACGTAATTGAAAGCCCCTTCGTAGAAACCCCGACATAATTGAAGCGACAATATTTTAAATTTCCTTCTCACTAAATTATCTTCACTATTATAATAAAGTATTGGCTCACACCAAGTATTAAAAACTTTAAAAAGAATATTAAAAATATATATTGAACTGAATTTTACACGGTTTTCATCTTAATGATCCTATACATAAACTTTATTTAACATATTAATATTTTTCCTGGACACTGGAAATGACATTGAAGATAATGTATGATGGATTAGCAGAAACTAATTTTTTATATGACACATTGTTGCTGAAATCAATTTATTTTGAGGGAAAATAGTTTTAGGTGACCAAAGTCGTATCGAATTTTCGATGAATAGCACAATTTTGTATTTCCCAATTAATAATTTAAGACTTGCGAAAATTTTGTACGTTTCATCATTCTTATTTAAATCAAATTTTATTTTCTTTACTAATCGTTATTTAGAATTTTTCGATGAACAAGATATATTGGATCACATACTAACTACTATGATTCTAATATGTAATCATACCACTAAAATAAGTGCTTGATCTAATATTGAAGTTGAGGACCAAAATTTAAAATAAGTTAGACCAAGAGGAAACAAAAAGTTTTGTGTCAGAGAAAGTTTATTAAATCACTTTCACATTGAATATGAACATTTGTAACTCAGCGTGCTTAGTGTAAACACTCTTATTTCGTTTCACTGTGTTTGTGATTTATCACTAAAATGTTTGCTCTATTTATCAAATCGCTCTAAAAATATAATCTTCCTACATCTTGCCATTTTTATTGGATATCTATAATCATCTTTTTCTATTTTCATTTTTATAAAGATATCTAAAATCATCTTATTCTATTTTCATTTTTTTAAATATTGTTTATTCTTTTAGATAGCTATAATCATCTTCAATCAATAGTATAGTTGCTTTTGAAGTTCTAAAGCAAGTTAAGTAATTACATGTATATATAAGTTAGTACTGACAGGCAATTACCTACTCTGCTTATAAAAAATGCCGCCGATATTTGTTTTATTCAACTAACTTTATAGTATTAGAAGTTCCGATGGAAAAAAAATGTATTCTTTATGATTTGTAACTGGGACGTAGTATACATTTTTTTCTTATGTTTTACAGAAATTTAAAAAAAATTTATTTGATGTTCAAGTTATATTACAGTATAATGTATTCTGTTCTTTATTTACCAATAATCAATCCATTACAGATATCACTTCAATGTTTTCTATTTTGCCCTTTTATTTAAATATGGAGTAAATTCTTATATTCACTTGGCAACATTCTTTTACGTCATTATTTTACAATTTCCACTTTCTTTATTCATATATTTTGTACATTAGGCATTTTGTCCGTTAGGTATTTTGTCCGTTAGGCATTTTGTCCTTTAGGCATTTTGTCCGTTAGGCTTTCTGTCCGTTAGACATTTTGTCTGTAGGCATTTTGTCCGTAGGTATTTTGTCCTTTAGGCATTTTGTCCGTTAGGCTTTCTGTCCGTTAGACATTTTGTCTGTAGGCATTTTGTCCGTA
The DNA here is from genome assembly GCA_947561585.1 of Caprella mutica. Lineage (NCBI taxonomy): Eukaryota > Metazoa > Arthropoda > Malacostraca > Amphipoda > Caprellidae > Caprella > Caprella mutica. The sequence goes on along the minus strand of CANNZV010000867.1, from coordinate 6,961 downwards.
GGTATTTTGTCCTTTAGGCATTTTGTCCGTTAGGCTTTCTGTCCGTTAGACATTTTGTCTGTAGGCATTTTGTCCGTAGGTATTTTGTCCGTAGGCATTCTGTCCTAGTACCGGAAAGTTATACAGGTGCACATACTGCAAATGTCACTCAAAACTGGTGCCATGACCATCTTCCACGGTTTTGGTCCAAAGAAATGTGGCCTCCCTGTTTCCCAGATGTTAATCCTATGGACTTTTCGGTATGGTCCATTCTTGAATCAAAGGCCTGTGGTAAATTCCATCGCAGTGTGGATGATTTAAAGCGTTCGCTCCAGAGATCTTGGAAGGAAATTTCACAAGAACAGTTGCGTGCCGCAGTAGGAGGAGTTCGGAGGAGATTTGAGGCTGTTATTAAAAACAAGGGGAGACATTTTGAATAAATTTATGATTTTTGAATTCTTAAAACCCTTATGTAATAATACATAACTGTAAATTAATAAATATATTTTTCGTTGTATTATAATATGCACTTTCATTTGCTTCCAAACTTATGCCCCACCCTGTAGTTCAAATTCTCATAGCCTAATTGGTTAAGATAAGCTAAAACATTAGCACAAGCCACAAGACACTATCCTACACTCTGCTAGATTAACATTGAACAAACCTAGATATCATTTGAATAAAGTTAACGTTTCCAAGCTATCAAGTTACAGGAACAGTATCAATCACCTATTCAGATAAAATAATTGATCAAAATATATTTCGGACTGTCATTTAGCCATTTGGACGGAACAGTATTGTTTCTTGAAAATAATATATACAACGTATAATAAATAATCACATTTACAACTAAATACAATTACAAATAAATTAGAATATTTATAATTTATAATATTTCATAATAAATTACAAATAAATAACAATATTTATAATTAAATTACAATATTCATAATAAAATTAAAATAATTATATAATAATTACAATGTGACGAATGTAGGTACAACATTTATTCGCGAATTCTAAATTTGCATAATAGTAACATTATAATAGGTAGCTAAATACTATTCACTTACCCATAGTCGGTGATATAGCTTGAAAAACATCTTATCTTAGAATTGTAGCTGGCTTTTGATGCCATCAAAACTATTAAATTTATCAGTCTACATGTGTCATAGCTAGATCTCATTCCTCTTATCATTATTAGCTTAATAGATTTCACTAGTTTATTTCTCTGAATGTTACCCATTTTCTGTTTTAACATTTAGTTTCCTATAGCATCTTCAATATTATTAATTATTCTTTTCTCTATTTTCACTCATTAATATCACCTATGAAATTAGTCACCTACCAATTTACTTTCATCTGTCCCTCTTTTGCTTGGAGAGCCACTTTCCTATTTGACTGTCTCTTCAGAGTCTCTTGTATTTAACTTCCTCTATCGCTTTTCTGACTATTTCTATAAATCGCTTTCTGACTATTTTGCTACTATCTCACAGTTTCTTGTATTTCTTCTAACATCTTTTCCTAACTAGTTTTCTCGCTCTCAATTAAAACTTCATGGACCCTATTTCCGTTACAGTTGCACTTTAGTTATTTTCGTTAATTCTGTTATAATTATCCACTAGAATGTTACTTTCGTCTTCTATGTTCGCAGTTCCAAATATCATCTTATTTAACAATTACACAGCACTTCATGCACATATCCTTAATTCAGTTTACGTACCAAGCCCAAATACCCAAAGTAAGTTTGATACTCTTGTTCATTTCATATATAGGTTTGAATTTTAATCGGATACCATAATATTTTAATGCTTCATTGTATATTAGATAAATATTCATGTATCTTTATGTCTACTATTGCAGATCACTAATAAAAAGACTCAGTCACACGCACTGTGTTTCACTCGGCAGTTAGTTTCGAGACATACAATTTATAATTTAATTACAATTTATCATATAATTAAAATTTATGATATAATCACAATTTATAATATAATCACAATTTTTAATATGATTACAATTTAAAATAATAAATACGATACAATTTAATATTGGATTTTGTTTAGTGGAATTTTCCTCATTGGAATTTTCCGAGTGGAACTTTCCTCAGTAGAATCTTCCTCAGTAGAACCAACTCAAAAACTGTTCAACCATATTGCATGAAACTTAGTGGAACGATTGGTCAATATACAGGAATCATTTTATTAGATTTTGGAAGCAATCAGGTCAAAGATCAAGGTCAAGGCCATTTATAACTCAACAACTCAAAAGCTATTCAAGCAAATTGTCTGAAATTTGATGAGACGATTGGTCAATGTCCAGGAATCATCTGACAGAATTGTGGGAGTGATCCTGTCAAATGTCAAGGTCAAGTTCATTTATAACTCACTAACTCAAAAAGTATTCAACCATATTGTATGAAACTTGGTGAGACGATTGATCATTATCCAGTTACCAGTTTGATAGATTTTGGGAGCAAACGGGTTAAGGTTGAGGTCAAGGTCATATGTAAGCAGCGGCGAAGGTATGCGCTCAACCGAGTGCACGCAATCAAGTTATATAATATTATAGAATTAAGGTCTACGATCATTATTCTGAAAACCACATACAATTCGGTTCAGTATAGATATTTTTTAAAAGTTTTGAATACTATGTGTCTATCAATTGTGCGAATCACTAATCTGACGCTGAAGAAGATCATACACTCTTTGATTTGATTTCAAATTTGAATTTTATAAACAAACAATGCGTTTACGGCCTTCGTTTAAGATATTAATTGTTTCCTGAAGTATATAAACCTTTCTATAATAAGTTTATAAAATTTTATACCTTTACACAAATATTGAATGGATTTATTATGCCTAATACCTGGTTAATGGTGTACATTCTTATTCTTCAGATTCTTCAGACTGAAAATTAGTAGGAACGTTGAGAGTACAATAGGAATTTTAGAGTTTTGATTATAATTTTTTTTTAAAGCATATAGAATTGAAAAAATGCTTTGAGATTTGATGGGGTTTTCAGAAAAATGATAAGAAACATTAGCCCCTTTGATTAAAGTAATAAAAAATTTGCATAGAGGGGACATTGAGTATCATATTACTATTAATATTAAATATTATAAATATTAAATAAATAGGGCAATCCGAACCATAATAACAGCTATAACCAAAATATTATCATATATGCTATAATATTATCATATATGCTACAATATTATCATATATGCTACAATATTATCATATATGCTATAATATTATCATATATGCTACAATATTATCATATATGCTACAATATTATCATATATGCTACAATATTATCATATATGCTACAATATTATCATATATGCTATAATATTATCATATATGCTATAAAATTGAATTTATTATATTTACAGCCATAAATATGAAGAAATTAATTGCTGATTCTCTGAAGAAGATTACCCGAAATGATAAGAGCAAATACAAAGTATGAGATATAACTTGTCCTTGATCAAGAGAGAACCCATTGGAAACCATTGATGCAGTTTTCAGGAGTGTCTGTGAGGAAACGTACTGAAAATAATTGCCTCTTATGTTTCACCTGTTACCAGGCCTCTTTCGAAAAGGATACACTTAAGATAACTATGGGTGGAGAAGTATCTTAAGACTGATTACCAAACAGCCCAAGCAACCACAGTTAATGGGGCCAATGTGGGCACTAGGTACCATTCAAGCCCGTAATCTGATGACAAATCGTATTGGTACTGTGTGGTTATTTGCAAAATGGGCCAACGTGGTGACAGCATGGGCTACTAATGTTGAAACCATCTTGACCCAAGATGTTGTCGAGGTTGATGGGGCCAAGGTCGTAAAAGAACTGGCAAGCTGTATTGAAATCAACTTGATACTAGGTGGTTTCCATGTGACATATGACACTACCACATTGGTACTGTGTGGTCATTTACAAACTGGGCCCACTTGGTGACAGCATGGGTGGCTAATGGTGAAACCATCTTGGTATAAGATGGTGCCGAGGATGATGGGGCCAGGGTCGAAAAAGCACTGGTAACCAATATTGAAATTACTTTGGCACTAGGTGGTTTCCATGTGCTAAATATGGCATTACCATATTGGACTCATCTGGTCACAATAAATAAATCATAAGGTTTAATAAATTACTTTTGAAGCCTTGAATAGATTAATAATAGAGCATTGTTATTAATAAAATGAATATCATAATGATTAAGATAAATAAAAATCATCTTCTAGATTTTCATTTATTTATTCGTAGATCGTTACAACAAAAGAGTAGAACGAACTTAAAAAACCTATCCATTAAAAAGGTGATTCCAACAGTTACATTAAACAATACATCTAGCTTTATATCATAAGTATAAAGAGTTATTATAATATAGTATAGAATAGTTATATATGATATTACAACTAACATGACTATAATAAAAAGCTGACTATAACCCTGAGATCAAAACAATATTTATTATCTATGGAAATGGTCTCAATCGAATTACATAGCTAAGAAAGACAAGAATACAATAATTCAGTGAGAGGTCTAATAATTTACATCCATGGCTATGAGTTCGTCCACTTTCTGCTGTGCCTATCTTTCCTTCCGTTATTGTAGTAACTGCCTTGTCTGTACCTCTCAAAATTTGAAGCTTTTCTTATGGCGATGGTAATGACCTCTACCCTGAAAAAGAAAATATTAATTACTTAATCAATTCTCAATATCACTTGCAGAGTTCCGTAGCTGTATTTATTTCAGTTACATTAATTACCAATATTTAAATATCTACTATACTTGCAAGCAAATTTTTTAGTTATCAGAAATGAACAAAAGTACGTGTATCCAAATTTTTTGTAACTCACAGGTTATCTCTGTAACTATTTTTAAATTAATTAATAGGTGCCCACATACCTAGATAGTGGTTATATACTTTCAGAAATCAAATCGCATTTCAAATTTAAATTATTATATTTAAAGAGAAATTTAAATTAATATTTCATGGTAAGTTCCGAGTTATCGGACATTTTCACGTTTTCGATCAAGTTTGAAAAATTATTATCATTTAATCTTCAAGTTGCTGTAGTACTTCATTTCTATAAAGATCGAGAAAAAGTGACACCGTAAGATTAGTTGATAACTCGAAAATTACCCTAAGTACCTATATTTAGCCATAGGCTAAAGAAAATCACCTATAGAAGCAGGCAATAACTATATCGAATACACTATATAAAATAACTTAAAATCAACTATATATAAATTATATTTAAAAAACTTCAACTCACCATTTTATAACTTTAAATAGGCCGCAGAGTGCAGTTTTGAAGAATTTCCTTAATTAATTAAGGGAATTAAAATACTAATACCTCCTCCAACGAAAAGCACTAACAAACTACCTGAATTTTTAAATTTCACTATGTATAACCGAAAATACAAAGCAGGCTCATACCGGAAACAAATATGTTCACTAGTTCAGTTTAGGATTGCATATTATCCTCTATCCGTAATTTATCATATAAATATTTTGAAAATGTATTAACTTTGTCACAATTAGCTAACAGTAGCTAATTAAAAAAATAGCTAAGCTTCATAGAAACTAGCATCTGGCAACCACGCTATAAAATCACTCAGTGCCACTCACCCTTCGTCATCATTTTACACATCATATAGCTTATTTACTTATACTTTATATTAAAATTGTGTTATTTAAAAAATATAAATTCTAAACCTTGAAACTAAAACTTTAACTCTTTATCGTTCCTGTGATCATCTTCGTTTAGTCACTTAAACTTAGTATTAAAAAAATAGTTTTGCTGAACGATTAATAATTTAATATTAATATGAAGACATTTTATAAATTGCAATTGATTGAGTCCTTCCTATTTCAGGAAATTGTCTTTCCAATATGTTAATAAAGCTTCCGCCATATAATATTGATACGCTATATGGTAATCAGGTTGGGCCAATATGACAATTCAATGGGATGGATTTGCAACATTGAACCAATCTTCTCCCAAGGTAACATTCCATGAGAATGGAAAACCACATTATCCCCATGTAATTTCTAGGCTACTTTTCAGTCTGCCATCTCTTGCCCATCTAACCATCTAGTGCCCATGTTGGCACAGGGTGTAGGTCATAAGCCCCCCCGGTCAAGAGCCCCCCCCCCCGGTCACGAGCACCCCTGTTTTTAAATCCTTATTTACCTATATTATTTAATCCTTATTGACACTTTAGTAGTTCATTACTGATTAGACATAAAATATATGTATATCGGGGGGCGTGCCGCCCCCCGAAACCCCCCTGCCAGGTCATTAAACAATCATGAAGTGTGCAGTACAACAATCTAGCGGATACAACAAACTACATTAGCAACTCTCAGTTATTTCTATCTAAGTAGTTCTTCATTTGTTTAACTAGGTATATAAGGATTAAAAAAACATGGAGGGGGCTCTTGACCGGGGGGGCTCTTGACCGTACCCCGTTGGCACAATGTGTCATGGTTGCTTGGGAGTACTCGTCACAGACAAAATGCATGTCACTCTCGACGGATATGACTGATGGGTTAAAGATTGATTCCCTCATGGATCACCGCATTGTCAACGAATTTAACGTCAACATGGGGGGAGGGGAGGTTTTAAAATTTGGGCTGGGACCATTGTAAATGAACTGGTTAGATCTTCCAAGATTCTCTCTCTAGCTTTAAACCCAATTGATAAACTTCAGTCCATCCTGAAGAAGAATGTGTAGGTATGTGCGAAAACGTCAGTTCTCGTCGAAAGATCAGTTCTGAAGGAAACTGAAGACTCTTGTAAGATGATAACGTCTGATACAATTAGGAAATTGATATATTTAATGGATAAGCGCCTTTTGAAAGTGTAGGAAAAGAGAGGATATTAAACCTGTTATTAACTTAGATTAGCACTTACTACCAACGAACACTATTGTTAAAAAAATTATTATTGAATTATCTAAGACA